>JAZHYW010024538.1:0-43164 GCA_037355805.1 Ixodes ricinus | reverse complement strand
TTCCCAGCGTGTTTTTTTTTAATGATGTGTCATCTTTGGTGCTGTCATTTCTTTTGCTGGTTTGACCCAATTGTTAGAGGTCCGGTGCTCGTAGTCTTTTGTGGAGAGAGGTGACGTGAAGAAGGGTTCCCTTTCCTTTCTTCTTTTTTCAACCCTATATGAAGGGTTCTGTCCTCAATAAGGGTTTAGCTGTGTTTGAGACGTCCTCTTTCTCTTCCTTGTCGTCGTCTGTCATTACCTCAGTCTCGGGTTTTTCACTAAAATGATTGATAACCTGGCGCGCGAGCCACATCGCATGGTCCTACGGGTTTGAGCCATTGGCCGCGATGGTCCGGACGACATCTGCACACGAGTGGGTCAGGTCTGTTCCGACCACTTCCTTCCGGAGGACTACAAGATGAATATTCAAGTGCGGCAAAGCCTCGGCCTGGAGTTTTGGAAGAGTCCACTGCTGGATGTTACAGACAGCATTTGGTCGAATTTCAAGGTGTCTGTGTTAATAGCTGTTAATGACAGGGAGCATCTCCGGTAGCTTGTCTTAATGTCACGTTTAGTTTCTCCCCTTCGTCGTTTTTTATCAAAAGTCAACAGCACAGCGCCTGCCAATTCTCACTGACCCATCTTTTTTCATCGCCACACGATGGGCATTGCCCAATAGAAATGTGTAACTGGCATAAAGAGTTCCAGAAACACCCCAGATCAGCTGAAATGTCATCTTGTGTACGTATTGTCCCGAACGACAGGCGCAGACGCGGCCGAAATCTCGTTTCAACTAACAGTTTTGATACGGGCGAACTTCTGCCAAACAGAATAAAAACCGAGCGTCGAGAGAGCAGAAAAGCGGGCGGCGATTTAGCGGAATAACAGGACGTGAGATCGATACTGCCTCAACAAGGTCCCGCGCAGCTCCTCATCTAGTGTGCATCAGCATCTCAAACATTCGGCCCAGAAGGTTCGACTGTCGCGCCTTTGAGGTGAGAATGAACAGGCACTTTCGGGAACAAGAAAGTATACGGCGTAGTGATAAATTTAGGTCAAGAGTAAGAATTACCACGAATCTTTTAGAAGTCCGTGCCTGAGCGTTGCCTGCTCGACCCTGCGGGCGGCATTATCCCCCCCCCCTTTAAAAGCGCACCATCCTAATGAAACACGAAATTTAAAAAAAAACGGCTAAAAATTAATTTACGGTGAGACGAAATTAGCATGCAGCGTTCCAGTCATACCGGGCTTAGAGCGGCTTGAGTCCAACGACATGGAACACTTCGGGTCGTGACTGGCGGCGTCCTGACAGTCGTGTTCTGTCGGGGTGAACCTCGTCGGGGTGTACCTCAGCGAATAACCTTTATGGTTCGAAGTAGCGTTTTAACAGTTCCTCGCTGAGCGCGCGGCGGCGAATGGGTGTCCACACCCACACCCTGTCTCCGGGCTGGAACTCGACGTCCCAGCAACGAAGGTTGAACCGGCCAGCGTCGACATGTTGTTGGCCTTTTATCCGAAGGCGGGCTAGCGGCGTACCTCCTCTGGCCGCTGGGTGACCAACTGGGCGTTGTCGGTGCCGTCGTCCGTCGGGTCGTGGGGAAGCATGGCATCGAGAATCTTAGTCACCTTTCTGCCGTACACCAGCTAAATATGGTGTTATCTCAGTGGTTTATTGAACCACTGTGTTGTACGCAAACGTGACGTAGTGCAACACCACATCCCGTGTCTTGTGCTCCACGTTCACGTGCCTCGAGATCATGTCCGCGATGGTCTTGTTTAGTCGCTCCGTCAGCCCGTTGGTCTGCGGGTGGCGCGTTATTGATCGGTGGTGGTCGGTTTGGCTCAGGCGGAGTAACTCTTGTGTCAGTTGCGCCATGAATGATGAGCCTCGGTCCGTAATCAGGACTTGGGGAGCGCCCTGTCAAAGGACGATAAACTCAAGGAAGAACTGGACTACTTTCGCGGCGGTTCCCGACGTTTTGTCTCGGTGTACCGAGTGAGATAATCAGTTGCCAAGATGATCCAACGGTTTTCCTGCGTCGTCGGCGGGAAAGGTCCAACTAGGTCCATTCGAATCTGCGGGAACGGTGCAGTCGGGGAGCGATCGGCTGCAGGAGGCCTCCTGGTTCATCGGCGCTTTCTTCCGTCGCTGGCACTCATGGTACAATCGTGTGTGCAGATGGACAGTTTTTGGGAGCTTGGGCCAATTGTACTAATCTCGGATGCTTGCGGGTCCTGCTTTAGTCAAGGTGGCCAGGTGTCGGGTCGTCCTGGCAAGCTTAAAATATCTCTTCTCGAAGACAAGTAGGGATTGCCAGGAGCAATATCGTATTGCTGTCCTCAAAGTTCTGATTGAAGAGAACTTTGAGGGCAGCAACCTTGCCGGATGGCGAATGTTGTTACGTCACGTGAAAAGTGTCGGGAAATTGTTCCCCTCGTCAATCAAAGTGGTCGATCAATGCGCACTGAACAAGATCGTCCCGTTATAAAGCTGCCATGTCCCTAACGCTCACTGCGCGAAGAAAGCGATCGTCGTCGTAATCGTCTTTGGCGCAGCCGGCAGCTGACATGACGGGGCTCTGGACGGGCAGTCGGCGTCGCTGTGTTTTCGGCTTGACTTGTAGACCACGGCCACGTCATATTCTCGCAGTCGTAGGCTTCGTCAAGCGAGAAGTCCTGATGGGTCCTTCAGGGTTGCTAACCAGCATAGCGAGTAGTGGTTGGTGGCCACTCGAAAAGGGTTCCCTTATAAGTACGGTCGGACGTTTGTGATGGCCCAAACGACGCCCAGGCATTCCTTCTCGTTCGTCCAGTAATTTTGTTCCGCGTTAGACAACATCCGACTAGCGTAGGCGATCACGCGCTCGGTACCCTCTTCTCGTTGGACCAGTACCGCGCAGACTCCTGTATTTACGGGGTCTGTTTGAACTTCCGTTTCGGCTGATTGGTTCAATTAACCAAGAAACGGTGGCGACTGGAGTCGTAGGTTTAGCTGGTTGAGTGCCTGTTGTTCTTCTTCTCCTCATTCGAAGTTCACGGCGTCTTTGGTGAGGTGCATGAGCGGCGCAAAAATCTTGGCGAATTTACGAACGAACCGGTAGTACGCGCGAACTCTCAGGCATCTTCGGACGGCTTTATTGTCGGTGGCAGTGGAAATGCCGATACGGCGCGAGTCTTTTCAGGGTCAGGACGAACTCTTAGTGAAGAAAGGTAAAACACGCAGGCGAGCTGGTGAATGACATTCATGGCAACCCTGAGACGTAGGAACAATGAGGAAAATCGGACAGAACAACAAAGACTCTAACTCAACTTGACGTAGCTTAACTTTGCTTTGCCGGAAAGTTTTTGAACTCTTTGGATCATCATCTTAGTTATTTTTGTAGCATTTATGCCAAATGCTAATGCAATATTCTGAAGATTCGTAGATGATATATTAATTTGTGTCTTTGTGGTATCTTTCGGTGCAGGCAATCAAGCAGTGTGTGCTGGAAAAATGCCCTCGACGTTATCTTTCACGGAGGAGCAGCCAGTCCATGGCGAAATTCAGTATTTGGATTTAAGGTTGTAGTGTCTCGGCTAGAGGTTCGGGAAACAAGCGGAAAAATTGTTACTGGCCGACGCCAGTTGCCATTCGAAAACCGTGAAGGGAGTGTGGTCGCTTCTGTCATAGAAAGCGTATGCAAAAGGTCAAGTATACACTAGATGGAAAGGGAAATAACCTTGCAGGTCTTCACGCCTTTTATGAAAAAGCGAAACTACTCTCCGTTCCATGGCTTGCGGGTCGGCTCGGGCGCTTAGGCGTAACGCAGCTTAAATGATGCTCTTTACGCATTGGTGGGGGCTTGAATCCTTGCTTGAAGCAGACCCTCTGCCCGTTGTCGTCAGTCTTGGCTCGAAAAGGTCAACTTCAATTCGGCCACGCATGCGAAGCCTCGTGGTCCTTGAACCAGTGCCTCGTGGTACACTCCAGCAAAGCAGAGGTTCTGCATGTAGTGCTTAGTAGTCCATCTTTTGTGGAGTGCCACGCGCTTGTAGTCTTGAATCCGGTCCTCCACGTCCTCGTGTATCAGCCGTGAAAGCGCTTTGGCGTACGAGGAGCGACGGCGGAAGACAATGAGGTAGGCTTCAAGGGTGTACGACGATCGGCTGCTCATCGTCGGCTTCGTCACTGGTGGGTCTCCTCGGCAGTAGACCGAATTCCGGAAGCAAACTTGAACACGGCGGCCTCCTCGCGCCTTGGCCGTTCCCACGGAGAACATCCTCTTGGAGCCGGGGACTGGGCTTGTGGTGCGAAGGCACTCGGAGTGCGTGCATTGCCTCATAGAGGCTGTGCCTATTCCCCAGACGTCACCAGAAATGTCAGGAATAAAACAGGCGCAGAAATTGGAGAAACTGGAACTGGAATAACAGGCTGAAGTTGAGCTAGTTGGTACATAATTTTAGGTAAATGGTCAGCTAGAACGATAGGGACAAAACACAGACAGGGAGAAACAGAGACATACACACCGCTGACTATCAACTAAGACTTTATATTTCTTCTTCATCACTTTGACCCAAAGATTCACCCTTAAAGTAATGCCAATGAATCACCCTATATCCTTACATTACACTAATAAATTAAAATACTAAATAAATTAATTACATTACATTAAATTACTAAATTTGGTCACTAACACCTCCCTGATCCAACCCACAGACCACCCCCGACACATATTCCTCTTATTCCCTTTCACGGGGCCGTGCCACACTGCAAAAACTGTCTTTCTTTCTTGCTGACCGTGATGGAGGGCATGCTCACGCAGTCATCGCCGGTTTGCTCAATGGCCAGGGCCTCGAGAATCTCACGCGCAAAGGCACTTCTGTGTCTTTTAATAATGGAGACGCTGCTGAAACTTGGCCTGCACCCGCACGTGCGGCAATGGGCTGCAAGGTGCCCAGCTCCCGTGCCCTGCACCGACGCCGCGTGCTCCCTGACTCTGTCATTAACGCAGCGTCCCGTCTGCCCGATGTAGCAGCTCCCACAAGACATTGGAATCTTGTACACTACACCGGTCTGGCACATGGCGTACTTAGTCCTGTGCGCAGTGTTGCAGGTTGGCTGGCGGTTCTTGGCCCGATTTACTCTGCGGCACATAGAGTTCCCTCTGTTCGGTGCCGAGCACACCACCCTGACACTTTGTCGCGCAGCGATCTTTTTGAGCCGGTGGGTGACACCGTGGATGTAGGGGACTACTGCGAAGTTCTCTCGTGAAGTCTGTCTATCTCGCTCGGTACTTGGTGATCCTCTTGAGAATTTTCTGCACTATTGTCTCACATACGGCTCCAAGGAGGACACCTGGGTACCCAGAGTCACGAAGCCGGGCCATCTGCTTCTGAAAGCTGGCGTCAGCTTGATGGTTGCATGACTTGCGCAGCGCTGATACGAGTGCCGTGTTGGCAACACTTCGTTTTACGGTTTTCGAATGGCACGATGCAAACGGGAGAAAACCTTTACTTGAACGAGGTTCGTACCTCCAGCACACATGTCCATCCTTAAACTCAAGTGCGAGGTCAAGGAACTGTAATAGACTTGCCCACTGGTAGTTCATGAGTGAAGAGCAGGTCGAGGCAACATTCGGCTGCTGAAGGTCCATCTAACCAGCCTGGGCACCAAAGTGAAAGCTACGAAGGGCGGACACCTGGACGTTTTCTTCTCGGCCAAAACACATAAGGTAGGGTACCGTTTCGTGCCATTGTCTCTGAGAGGAAAACCTGGCAAGCTCATGTGTCAACCTATCTTGCAAAGCACCTGTCCCAGGTGCATTGCGATGACCCTACAGAATGTCCAACTCAGAAGAGCTTATTGCCTATCTTCAGGAACATGGATCTCAGGTCGTATCTGGATTTTCCATCGACATTCAGGACATGTATTATTCTATTCCCCACACCAGCCTCATGCCAATTCTACGAGAGACCATCGAGGAACACGGCGTAACGCCTTTTCAAACCGCAGCAGGGATTAGCATAGACGCCTTCTTGGAACTGCTCGGGGTATATTTAACGGCGACCGTGATCTCGTATGAAGGTCTAGACTACGTCCAAAAAGTGGGATCTGCATAGGTTCTAGGGTGGCGCCACATCTATGCGATCTGTTCTTGGCGGCGTGTGGTAGGCACATCCAATCCACACTGAACGATGCTAGAGTCAAAGCCATCTTCAGGTACGTGGACGACTTCCTGATCCTGTGCAGCACAGACATCGAGAGGGAAGAAAACGGATGCAGGAGCACGATCATGAAAACCTTCCACGAATGTTGCCCCGACCTGCTCTTCACTCACGAACTACCCGTGGGCAAGTCTATTAAGTTCCTTGACCTCGCACTTGAGTTTAAGGATGGACATGTGTGCTGGAGGTACGAACCTCGTTCAAGTAAAGGTTTTCTCCCGTTTGCATCGTGCCATTCGAAAACCGTAAAACGAAGTGTTGCCAACACGGCACTCGTATCAGCGCTGCGCAAGTCATGCAACCATCAAGCTGACGCCAGCTTTCCAGAAGCAGATGGCCCGGCTTCGTGACTCTGGGTACCCAGGTGTCCTCCTTGGAGCCGTATGTGAGACAATATGTCAGAAAATTCTCAAGAGGATCACCAAGTACCGAGCGAGATAGACAGACTTCACGAGAGAACTTCGCAGTAGTCCCCTACATCCACGGTGTCACCCACCGGCTCAAAAAGATCGCTGCACGACAAAGTGTCAGGGTGGTGTGCTCGGCACCGAACAGAGGGAACTCTATGTGCCGCAGAGTAAATCGGGCCAAGAACCGCCAGCCAACCTGCAACACTGCGCACAGGACTAAGTACGCCATGTGCCAGACCGGTGTAGTGTACAAGATTCCAATGTCTTGTGGGAGCTGCTACATCGGGCAGACGGGACGCTGCGTTAATGACAGAGTCAGGGAGCACGCGGCGTCGGTGCAGGGCACGGGAGCTGGGCACCTTGCAGCCCATTGCCGCACGTGCGGGTGCAGGCCAAGTTTCAGCAGCGTCTCCATTATTAAAAGACACAGAAGTGCCTTTGCGCGTGAGATTCTCGAGGCCCTGGCCATTGAGCAAACCGGCGATGACTGCGTGAGCATGCCCTCCATCACGGTCAGCAAGAAAGAAAGACAGTTTTTGCAGTGTGGCACGGCCCCGTGAAAGGGAATAAGAGGAATATGTGTCGGCGGTGGTCTGTGGGTTGGATCAGGGAGGTGTTAGTGACCAAATTTAGTAATTTAATGTAATTAATTATTTTATTTAGTATTTTAATTTATTAGTGTAATGTAAGGATATAGGGTGATTCATTGGCATTACTTTAAGGGTGAATCTTTGGGTCAAAGTGATGAAGAAGAAATATAAAGTCTTAGTTGATAGTCAGCGGTGTGTATGTCTCTGTTTCTCCCTGTCTGTGTTTTGTCCCTATCGTTCTAGCTTGGATCATTTTACCCGGAACTGGGAAGTTTAATTCGGGCGAACATGCAACAACACACAAAAACAAGGAGCGATCGAGACACCAAGAACAGCGAGCGGCGATTCGGCGGAATAACATGAAGCGAGTGCGAGACTGTTTCGACAAGGTCGCGCGCAGCTTGTTATCTAATGTGCGTCAGCATTTTGAAGCTTCTCGGCCCAGAAGGTTCGAGGCGTCGCGCGTGCGGGGTAAGAAAGAGCGAGGCACTTTCAAGAACAAGGCGGGCACGGCGGCTTCGTCAAAATGACAGCCGATAGCCCATTTGTGTTCATTGTGCGGATACTCGTCACCCTCTCAGGTATCTCCTGCCGATTATCAAGCGGAGATACGAGACCAGCGGATTCAGCCGAGGAAGCGCCATAGCCGACGCAGGGAGTGATACTTTAAAGAACATCAACCATGTCCGAGAAGCGTTCACCTCTTTGATTTCATCGCCACTCTTCAATACCCGCCTACCGCATCGCCAACAGCATCAGTACAAGAGGCGTTCCCGAGGGACATAAAGGGCGCACGGCAACTCTGACCTTCTTCGTGAGCACGGCCGTTTCGTCAACATGATAGTCGGTAACCCATTTGTGATTATTGTGCAGATACTCGTCACCCTCCTGCTATCTCTGCCGACTATCAAACGGAAATACGAGACCAGCGTGGATTCAGCCAAGAAAGCGTCATAGCCGACGCAGGGAATGCCACTTGAGGAACATCAACCATGGCCAAGAAGCGTTCGCCACTTTGGATTTGATCGCCACTCTCCACTACCCGCCTACCGCATCGCCAACAGCATCAGCACAAGAGGCGTTCCCGAGGGACATAAAGGGCGCGTGGCAACTTGACCTTCTTCGTGGGCACGGCCGTTTCGTCAACATGATAGTCGATAACCCATTTGTGATCATTGTGCAGATACTCGTCACCCTCCTGCTATCTCCTGCCGACTATCAAGCGGAAATACGAGACCAGCGTGGATTCAGCCGAGGAAGCGTCATAGCCGACGCAGGGAATGCCACTTTGAAGAACATCAACCATGGCCAAGAAGCGTTCGCTCTCTGATTTCATCGCCACTCTTCACCACCGCCTACCGCATCGCCAACAGCATCAGCACAAGAGGCGTTCCCGAAGGGACGTAAAGGGCGCGCGGCAGCTCGACCTTCTTCGTGGGCACCGCGGCTTCTGTCAACATGACAGTCGGTAACCCATTTGTGTATATTGTGCAGATAATCGTCACCCTCCTGCTATCTCCTGCCGACTATCAAGCGGAGATACGAGACCAGCGTGGATTCAGCCGAGGAAGCGTCATAGCCGACGCAGGGAATGCCACTTTGAAGAACATCAACCATGGCCAAGAAGCGTTCGCCTCTTTGGATTTCATCGCCACTCTTCACTACCCGCCTACCGCATCGCCAACGGCATCAGCACAAGAGGCGTTCCCGAGGGACATAAAGGGCGCGCGGCAACTCGACCTTCTTCGTGGGCACGGCGGCTTCGTCAACATGACAGTCGATAACCCATTTGTGTTCATTGTGCAGATACTCGTCACCCTCCTGCTATCTCCTGCCGACTATCAAGCGGAGATACGAGACCAGCGTGGATTCAGCCGAGGAAGCGTCATAGCCGACGCAGGGAATGCCACTTTGAAGAACATCAACCATGGCCAAGAAGCGTTCGCCTCTTTGGATTTCATCGCCACTCTTCACTACCCGCCTACCGCATCGCCAACGGCATCAGCACAAGAGGCGTTCCCGAGGGACATAAAGGGCGCGCGGCAACTCGACCTTCTTCGTGAGCACGGCGGCTTCGTCAACATGACAGTCGATAACCCATTTGTGATCATTGTGCAGATACTCGTCACCCGCCTGCTATCTCCTGCCGACTATCAAGCGGAGATACGAGACCAGCGTGGATTCAGCCGAGGAAGCGTCATAGCCGACGCAGGGAATGCCACTTTGAAGAACATCAACCATGGCCAAGAAGCGTTCGCCACTTTGGATTTCATCGCCACTCTTCACTACCCGCCTACCGCATCGCCAACAGCATCAGCACAAGAGGCGTTCCCGAGGGACATAAAGGCGCGCGGCAGCTCGGCCTTCTTCGTGGGCACCGCGGCCTCGTCAACTTGACAGTCGGTAACCCATTTGTGTACATTGTGCAGATAATCGTCACCCTCCTGCTATCTCCTGCCGACTATCAAGCGGAGATACGAGATCCTCAGCCGATATCCCCTTGGCTCATCACCGCAACCAGCCACCTTTCTCTTTTTACCACCTGTATCTCGTACTCGACCGGACGAGCGCCGTCAGTTCCATCATAAACTAAAGCAAACGAGCAAACTAAGAAAAAAAAAGCTCGCAAATAATAGAAAACGAAAGCGGGTCCTTCTCCTGCATCCACTCATGGCAACAACGGGACCGATTCTCCGAGTTGTTTCTTCCTTTTATTTCCATCAACCATCTGTGGGCACCGTAAGGTGTATGTCCTATACCCGCATTTTGACGCTTTAATCAAAAGTCAGCAATGTCGATTCGACATTCAGATTAAAGACCCGAGCTGAGCCACCGGACGGTGCGTCCGCTGCTAGAACAAGCAAACAAAAAATAGTATTTTATGCTTTCGGGTTGCAGTAAATTTATTCAAAACGTATGGAGACTGGCTTCGCAGAATAAAAACACAAAGCAAGCATCGAAGCCTCCGGGGCAACCGCTCTGGTCCTATTAATTATGCACCACCTAAGTGGCAGAATATCCCCCCCCCCCGGGCCCCCCTCCCCCCCCTTTTTTTCTGTGCCCCTGGTCACAGACTTGTTCAGTTTACAATCCCAATACTAATAAATAACTGCGAAGCAGTTTATGGTGTTATTTTCACATCACCGGTCATTCTAAATGTGAAAACAAAATGGCTTTAAAACAGGACGTTTAGGCACTTATATGCATGGACGACGATCAATCTGATGCGTAATTAATTAGCTTGCGCTCGCTGCGAAAGATAAAAAGATTACACAGTCAAGCCTTTTGCGACTCCTTTAATGAGATGATGGCGTGCGGCAGTTGACCACTTTCGAGCGGTCGCTGCGTACATACGTTGCTTAAAAAGAGCGCTCGTACCCGCCATTGACCGAGGGTTGACGCAGTCACTGACAGCGTAAAAAACGAATGGTGTAGCTTATCGTGCACACCCGTCTTGGTTCGTGATTCGTTCTGGCATTGTTGTCGGCTGATGCCGTAATCTCATTGGCTGTGGAGCGATAATGATATGCATTGCCTCGACATACCCTGCCTTCCTCGGGCAGTAAGTGACTATACGGCGGGCAAGTATTCCCAAATAAGTCTTCGGCGCACCGAAAACGTAGTTAGGAGCACGCCAATCAATGGGCAACATAACGAACGCACTCGCAACGCGCAATGACAAGATAGCAAAGCGCGTCGTGATTCGTTGAGATCGGGTGGAAACAAAATCACATGGGGGCATTTGGGGGGTAAACACACGCGCGGGGTGCGTAGGGAGCAGACAAGCTTGCACGCCCTATAGTTTCGCTACTCGTGCTGGTTTACGCTGTTGGGTGTCAATATATGGCGGGTCAGGCGCTGGGTGCGAAACGCAACTCTAGGTGTATTCGCCCTTTTTTGCTGGGCAACAAACTCAGTGGCGCCATCTATTGGGTAGTCCTGACACACTTCCGGTTCACATATATTTCCGAATGTTAACTCATCGTTGTTTTATTATGAGAGAGAAATAAATCTGCCAGCGCTATAAGTTGCCATTTCAAGAAGATGACGTGCATATTTGATTTCGCAAATAGTGAGAAACCCGCCGTCTAGTCCTAAACCGGAAGTGGTTGGGGTCTATTGGCACACTGGCGCCACCCCGTTTCAACTCACGCGATAAAGGGCGAATATGAAATAAATTCTAATTTGCTATTTTAAGCAAGGACGGGTTTAAATACAGCAAGACCCGGCATGACGTAATGCTCAGCGACGCGCTAAAAAGAATTCAATCTCAGATTGCCTTAAGCGCCGACGCCACCGACGCGTCCATTCAAGCTCCCTTCGTCTGCTCGCAGCTCGGTCGTCTGCTCCGTGCCTGCAGATTGCTTCGTCTGCCCGCCGTCGCGGCTGGCTCTCGATACGATCGGCACACGAAAAGAAGTTCGGATGCGAACGCGCATTTTCGTCACTGCGGAGGAAAACGAACACCTGCTGCAGCAGGACTTGTGCTGCTTTCTCAACCCGCGTTGCCATTTCATTTGACCTCAAGGGCGTCCGAAAAACGGATTACATGAGGGAAGATTCAAAACAAGTGACAGAGGTTAAAAAACAAACAGAATAGCAAAACACGGAAAAGTGAAATGTGATCGCGGATGAGCCGAATGTCGTCAATCAAAGCGAAATAAACAAATTACAGACTGAAGTTGAGCTAGTTGGTACATAATGCAAAAGTAAAAAGTCAGCTAGAACGATAGGGACAAAACACAGACAGGGAGAAACAGAGACATACACACCGCTGACTATCAAATTAGACTTTATACTTCTTCATCACTTTGACGCAAGAATTCACACATAAAGTAATACCAATAAATCACCCGAAATGCTTACATTACAATATTAAAGTAAAATAAATTAAAATAAACTAAATCATTATTAAATTTGGTCACTAACGCCCCCCTGACCCAACCCGCATACCACCGCCGACACATATCCCTCTTATTCTCTTTCACGGGGCCGTGCCACATTGCAAAAACTGCCTTTCTTTCTTGCTGACCGTGATGGAGGGCATGCTCACGCAGTCATCGGCGCTTCCTCAATGGCCAGGGCCTCGAAAAGTTTTCGCGCAAAGGTATTTTTGTGTTTTTTTAATAATGGAAACGCTGCTAAAACTTGGCCTGCACCCATACCTGCGGCAATGGGCTGCAAGGTGCCCAGCCCCCGTGCCCTGCACCGACGCCGCGTGCTCCCTGACTCTGTAATGTAGCAGCTCCCGCATGACATTCGAATCTTTTACACAACACTGGTCTAGCACGTGGCGTTATTAGTCCTGTGCGCAGTGTTGGAGATTGGCTGGCGGTTCTTGGCCTGATTTACCCTGCGGCACATAGAGTTCCCTCTGTTCAGTGCCGAGCACACAACCCGGACACTCTGTCGTGCAGCGATCTTTTTGAGTCGGTGGGTGACACCGTGGATGTAGGGGACTACCGCGAAGTTCTCTCGTGAGCTCTGTATATCTCGCTCGGTACTTGGTGATCCTCTTGGAAATTTTCTGCATATCGTCCCACGTACGGCTCCAAGGAGGACATCTGGATACCCAGAGTCCCGAAGCCGGGCAATCTGTTTCCGAAAGCTAGTGTTAACTTGATGGTGGCATGACTTGCGCAGCGCTGATACGAGTGCCGTGTTGGCAACACTTCGTTTGACGGTTTCTGAATGACAAGATGCAAACGGAAGAAAGCCTTTACTTGAACGAGGTTCGTACCTCCAGTACATATGTCCATCCTTAAACTCAAGTGCGAGGTCCAGGAACTTAATAGACTTGCCCACGGGCAGTTCGTGAATGAAGACCAGGTCGGGGCAACATTCTTGGAAGGTTCTCATGAACGTTCTTCTGCATAACGTTTTCTTCACTCTCGATGTATGTGCTGCACAGGATCAGGAAATCGTCCACATACCTAAAAATGGCTTTGACTCTGGCATCATTCAGTATAGATTGAATGTGCCTACCACACGCCGCCAAGAACAGATCGCATAGATGTGGCGCCACCACAGAACCAATGCAGATCCCACTTTTTTGGACGTAGTCTCAGACCTTCATACGAGATCACGGTCGCCGTTAAATATACCCCGGGAAGTTCCAAGAAGGCGTGAATGCTTATCCCGGCTGCGGTTTGAAAAGGCGTTACGCCATGTTCCTCGATGGGTTGTCGCAAAATTGGCATGAGGCTGGTGTGGGCAATAGCATAGAACATGTCTTGGATGTCGATGGAAAATCCAGGAACAACCTCGGATCCATGTTCCTCAAGATCAATAAGCTCTTCTTAGTTGGGAATTCTGTACGGATCATCGCAATGCACCTGGGGCAGGTGCTTTGCAAGAGAGGTTGACACATGAGCTTGCCAGGTTTTCCTCTCGGAGACAATGGAATGAAACGGTACCCCTACCTTATGTGTTTCGGCCGAGAAGAAACGTCAAGGTGTCCACTCTATGTAGCTTTCACTTTGGTGCCCAGGCTGGTTAGGTTCTGATCTTCAAGCAGCCGCTTAACGGCAAGCTTCGTTTTTTGGCTTCGTTTCGCATCAATCTGGATGCCGTTTTTTGCTACGGCAGCAGTGGCCTTCCTCCGTAGGCCCCAGCATCAAGAACTACGAAAGCTCCTTCTTTGTTTCAGACACATAGCCGGAGATCTTTACTTCGTAGTTCTTGTACTGCGCAGCCAAGGCTCCAAGCCTGGAGGTGCCGGGTACCTTATGGCTTACGAAGCACTCAATGCCTTCCGATATACCTTGTGTTTTTGCCTGTCTGTATTTTCTCCTATCGTACTACCTGACCGTTTACTTTTGAAATAAAGAAAAAATAAAGCGCGAACAGAGCACGAAAGCTTTTATGCAAAAACAAAATTAAAGTGAGTAATTATACAATAGTGATCGCAGGTCTCTAAATGAAATGGGATTCCTGTCAGTAACAATATGATCAGGTAATGCATTGCAGTCTCTTATGCAAATTACTAAGGGAGAGAAAATGAAAGTGTTAGTGCGACAGTTTCCGAGAATGATCTAATCTTGATGATGTAAGACTGGCAGGGCTGCAATAAACAGATTTGAAAGGCTAATCGGTGCAATAGATGCTATAAAAAAACAGACGAATTGTTTTACGCCTTTGTTCTAGAGGAGAGAGATTATTCCTGTTTTTAAGGCCGCAACACTAGTCTCCCGGTGAGTAGTTGCTGCATATAAATCTTGCTGCTTTGTTTTGGACAGATTCTAATTTTCGTAGAATGTAGGTTTGGTGGGGGTTCCAAACGGTGAATGGATATTCCAAATTGAGAAAAACTATTGTCTTGCATGCGAGTAGTTTTGTTTCAGGTGGGGCAAGATATAATATTCGTCGCAAGAAGCCAAGCGTTTGCAAGGCACTGCTTGTGATGTGTTCAATATGGTCATTTTATAATAGAGTGTGTGTAAAATGTATTCCCAAGTACTTACTCGGTCTTACATGTTCCAGGTGTTGTGAAAATAATGAATATTGAGATTGTGTTCTTGTAGAGTACTAGAGTACTTAGTGCTGGCATTTGTTTGCATTTACGAGTGTTTATGTTCATCTGCCACATTGAGCACCACGAAGATTTAGTATTTAAATCGCATTGAAGTAGAGTTCAATCGTTATTCGTAATATTTTTCGGCTAATAACGCAATCATCGGCGAAAAGTCTTATCGTGGAGTTCATGAAAGATGGAAGGTCATTCATGGATATTAAAAGCAACAGAGGGCCGAGAACACTAATCTGAGGGACCCCGGATACAACAGTGGATCGGACGCGATGATGATTAGTTAATTTTGACTATTTGTTTTCTGATTTCAAGAAAGAAAGAAATCCAGTTATTGACGAAAGGATCGATTTGCAGACATGAAGGTTTTGAGAAGAAGGCGATGATGAGGAACAGTATCGAATGCTTTTGCGAAGTCAATAAAGATGATATCGGTCTGAGCAGTAGTATGAGTATTGAAGTGAAGATCCGTAACAAATTCGAAAAATTTACTAGTGCACGAATGACCTTTTCGGAAACCATGTTGATTGAAAAAAAAAGAAGTTACAGTTGTTCTAGGTGCTATATGATATGGGTATACAAAACATGTTCCATGAGTTTGCATGGCACGCTGGTGAGGGAAATGGGGCGATAATTCGTAGGATCTGCAATGCTCTCCTGATTTAAAGATTGGCGTGACTTTAGCGTCGCGCCAGTGAAGTGGGACTGGGCCAGAGTTACGACTCAAGAAATTGTTGAAATAGTTTGCTAAAAATATTTGAAGCTGTATGCTTGAATATTTTTACAAATTTAGCAGGAATTCCATCATCACCGGGTGCACTGCTCGAGGGCAGGTTTTTTATTACTTTGAGAATGCCGTTCCGATTAAGAAAGATGGGCAGCATAGGTGGATAACTATTTGTAATAGCGTATTGGGGTAATGGGTGTGTTTCTAAGCGTTTGTGCGCACGACGCCTGACACGCTCATTTTCCGAAGCCGTGCTATAAAGACTCGCTCTGGACGACGCTTCTGACGCGGTGTCCATAGCCTCCCCTACATGGCGGCTTCCTACTGGTCAGGCAAGTGATCCGAGTCTCACCTGTTCGAAACCAATGCAATGGACGTCACCATGGAAATACAGGGAAAACAACCGCGTTTCCGCGGCGATGCCATGGCAGCGTTCATGGCATCGTTCATTAACCGAGTGTCCTGATAGCGATGAAAATGAGCCGATTTTGTGGTAAAAGATGGGAATCATAGTAGAAGAGAAAAGACACAGCAAGGTATCGTCCTC
Source organism: Ixodes ricinus (assembly GCA_037355805.1). Lineage (NCBI taxonomy): Eukaryota > Metazoa > Arthropoda > Arachnida > Ixodida > Ixodidae > Ixodes > Ixodes ricinus. The sequence goes on along the minus strand of JAZHYW010024538.1, from coordinate 27,182 downwards.
AATAGCCGAGAGACTGGGGGAAATTTCGTCTCCACGCTTGCTTCCGTTACACGCGTTACATTCTACTTCCGTTACATTTCGTTTCCAAGCCACCTACTGCCAAGTACAACCCCTCGATTTTTAGCATATTAGTAGGCGACGTGCATGGAGGTAGGCAACTTCCGGAGGCAACATGGCGCCACCAGAGGTTAAGCCCGGCGCCACTTCCGGTTTAAAGAGACATGCCACCAGCAATGACCAAAACCAAAAGACGCCATTGGACGGCCTTGGGCATCCTTAGTGCGGTTCCCAACCGAGCACGACCTGTACTTCCTGCTTCACTCGGGATTTTCTGCATTGGCTGGCGTGAGCCGGTGTTGCCGCCTCTTCATTCCTACCTTCATGACGACGCGTGTGTCTGCTGCAAATAGCTGAACCCGTACTAACTCGCATTTAGGCGCGAGCAAGCAACTCTTTTCGTTAAACGGTGAGAACTCACATGTGGCATGCCCCCTGATGTTCCTTACGTCGCGTGGAACTTGTAGTATTGTTTGCGGAACGCAGACTGCACACGTGCTTCTTTTTTAAGAATACTGGTCAAAGCGGCCACAGCTACTACACATTAAGACATTTTACACTCTTAAGGGTGTAAATCGATTGTTCCAGGGATAACAACTTTAAAATGTTACGTCAAAATCCCTAAGCCGCGCTTACACCGCTCAAACATTTGTAAAACAGACACGTTGCTTCCCGCACGCATAATGAGAAAATTATATGGACACGCCTCACAGGCTTTAAAGTTGTCTGGAGACAGATTTTTAATGAGAAATGTGACCCGAAAGAAGAGCAGACAGTGTCTGCAGCCTGTTCGTTTGTACGATGTGTTAGTTGTGCGACCACGGCTTCAGGCTACTAGCCATCACCCCAAAATAGGATGCCATCAATGCTTGTGGCATTCTAGGGATTTGTTATACGAGTTGCAAGAAGTCATCACGCAAAGCGCACCGAATGCAGTTGTCACAAGCAGAAAAGCAACAAGTACAGCTGCAATAAAAGTGTACACGAGACCGGCATCGCAACCACGGTGACTTATCCACGGCATTGTACATATACTAGAAAACTAAAAATTGCTACTCGCGAGTGACCACCTTATCAATTGCAAACGTCTAAAATTACGGCTATTTTAATCTCGCCAAGATATTGTATAAAACTAATATATTCCGATGAATGTATTTCAATGTAAAAACATTGGTGTCAACAATTACATCTTTGGATGTGGTTAAAACAATCTCGACTAAAGACTTGTTGTTTTTGATGTGCTGTGAATATAATTAGGAACACGAGGAATACTAGAAAAGAAAAACACGCAATACGTATTTCGAATGAAAGCGTGGTTTTGCTAAAAACTTGTGTTATTGCCCTTTGCAGGATAATTTTATTCACATTATGAACATTTAAAGTGCCGGATAATTTTAGTGGAACTATTACCCCCAAAATAGCAAAAATACTGACGTGATCCTCACCGTAGGTTATAGTGAAAAAAGTATAGCTACGTTCTTGAATTTTGAAATTATTTGTGATTAATAAAAAAGCCACATATTTTATTTATTAGCTAAGTGAACCATCAAGTATAGCTAATGAATTTCTTCTACTTCAAAATGATTGCCACTGCACTTAGATTAGAAATCTTACGTATTCCCTAGGAAAACAAAAACAAATACGAAGGCATATCGAAGTTCCGAACAGGCTATGTAAGGACGAAAGAAACGCCATACTTAAAAATTCAAGAAAAACTAAATTGTCAAACATAGAACAGCCCAAGAAAATAAAATTTTAGATTGGACCGCAGCTGTTCAGATGACACGACGAAACCATCTTGAATTCAACGAGGCGGCCCGGTGAATTCGCAGTGCTGTCGATCCTGCATACTTCTGATTTGCATCTGCACTGAAATTTTATCCGCAGCAGCGGAGAAGTCTGCTTGTATCGTTACTCAGTCAGCTGGACAAGACATTGGTGTGGCGCACCACATCCAAAACCACTACTGGCAGTTATCTTCGATTAGCCGGATAAGTTACAGCTCGTGCGCCCCCCTCCCCCCCCCACACACACACACAAAAAAAGAAAACAAAAGGAAACAAATTTAGACACGCCAAGCGCTTCTGTACGGTTGGACTATTGCACCACACAGACTGCATTCTAGAAATCACGTCTTTCTTTTTTGTGTGCGTGTGTTTTCTTATCGTGTCCGATTAAAATTGAGAAGAATAAAGTGCGTGTGTATTTGTTTTCCTTCGTTCTGTTTTCTTCGAATTCATCGTCGTCGTTGTTTTCAGAAAACAACGACGCTACGCGGCATGTGTTTGAACAGTAAAGGAAGAAGCTTGTCTTTTATCGATTCCGAGCGTGATTTACACGAGAAAAGTATAAACAGAAAAAAATTCCGCCAAAAAATTTATAGGAGTTAAAAAGCAGGACGTGAAAATTTAAGACTGCTCGAGATAAAATCGGAAGTTTGAGATGGGATAAATAGAGCGAGGGAAAGGAGAGAGAAAGGTTTGCAGGGAGGAAGGAAGTAGGGACTGCGTAATCTTAATGATTAAAAAGGAAGTAATTGGTGTTTCCACGTCAGGTCTTCCAATGATGGAACGGTTCATATATATTTTTTTGTTTGTGTAAATATATATTTGTTAAAACCATATTCTTGGGAGGAGCATTCAGCTATATGCGAACGCCGTAACAAATTTTGTTTTGAAGGTTTAAAACTTTGAAGCTCGCGTGGATATTATCAAGGTTTCGCTACGGTATTTTGCCAGCCGTCAATTTCACATCAAAACATACACGCCGTAATAGTTTTTTTTTCAATTTGTTTTATTAAACTTTCGCGACATCTACACAACATTTTAGAAATTATAATGAAATATGTATGCAAAATGTTTACGAAACACATCAAATAAACACCTTTTGAAGACACATTCCCCAATTATTTACAAACTAACAACTTGATATAAAACGATGACAAATATGTCAAGATTGTCATCTTTAAATGCATTTTACGAATATATAAGTAAAAGTATCCTTAGCCATTTTTGTAGTTGCGTTAATAATAAAGAAATGCTGCTGATTTCTCTAAATGTAACAAAAATGCATGCCAATATTTAAAAATAAATCTACTTTCTTTACATTTTTCATTTGTTTGCAGTGACGAACTAACTTGTGATGGCCAAGCATTTGGTAACATCTGACCTCCTTCAGAGAAAAACGAGAACAAGCCTTCACTCAAATTGAGCTAGCGTGTCTTCGTTATCGGGGGTTTGCCGCACGACTTCGGCTCCAAAGATACATTTCCTCGAACCGACTAAGGCAGTACAGCGGTGCTACTCCTTCGTAGAGTGCAAAACGTTATGGTGTCCCGAGTTTACTTTTTCATTTGAGGTTCCTTGCGTTGCCTCCTACGCTCCCCCCTTTCCTTCAACCCACGTCCAAATTGAATGCATTCTATGGAGCGCCATAAAAGGCAGCGCATGCCTTATATCTCTATAGTGTGGGTGGATTTCATCGTTTTAGATTAAGCCCACCATGTTTGTCATAGGAATTGTATCTTTAAATGGATGCATAATAAAGTTAATTACGAAAAGAGATCATTAACCTTATTTTATCAAACACTATCTTTCCTCCTATATTTTATCTCTAGCAGGAAGCGATATTTAATCAACCCTTTCTTTGTGGTATGCGTAATTTTCACGGGAACGATTTGGCCTCGTATTTCGTGAAACACCCTGCAACTCTAGCTGAGTGCTTTCCCAGTAACATGACTTTCATAAAAAATATATTTAGCAGAAATATGCAAAATGTGCTCCAGACTATGACTGCATCAACTGACATGGATGCATCAAAACAACAAAACACTTGTGGTTAACAAGTTTTATTTGTATTCTGCAGCATACGCATGGATATTTGGAAAGGTTAGCTGGTTTGTTAGTCGACAACAATGTTGAACACCAAGATACCGACTCTCCAGATACTACTTCCTCGCATTGTTTTCGCGGCGATGTACCTTCCTCTTGCGAGGGATTTGGGCTTCACAGTAATATGCCTTGCATAATGTCGGCAGCAGTGGCTTGGGGCGATGGGGAAAGGGGGAGAGGTCTTTAGAAGGTAACGCAAGAAAACACAAATATAAAGCTAAGCTAGGGAGAGCATGACTGTTTATACCATACGATAGAGCAGCTCCGCTGTGCAGCCTTTGTCGGATGTAAAAAATTGTATCGTTAAAGAAGATGTCGTGCGGCAAACCACTATGACGAAGACCTTCTAGCTCAATTTTAATGAAGGTTTCTTGTCGTGTTTCTCTTAGACTCAATGATTTGCCATCACAAGTAAGTTGGACTCCCTGTAAACGGTTAAGGAGAATTTCAATAAATAAAAACTTAAGTATTTTTGAAGTAGTGACGTGCAATTTTACAACATTAAGAAAAACAAGCTTTGTTTCTTCCTTAATAAGTGAACTACAATAATGTCCAGTCATTCTTTTTTTATATAGGGTGTTTTTTCAAGCTGAACAAATTTGTTTAAAAAATGCCGTGAAATATACACGTATTCAGTTTGGGCAAGTGAGTTATACGGCTAGGAGGCTCCAATTAGATTCCCGATCTGATATTTCAGATCGGGAATCTAATTGGAGAGCAAATTACCTTGACCGACATCGAAACTTGCCACCGCGTTCCGACTAGGGAGATGACGAAGAGTAACGTCATAGTCCAATTTCAAAGGCAGCAAAAACGAGACTCTGTTCTCGATAAGGCAAAGAAAAAAGGATTACATGCCGGGATCTTGGTCTTCCAGATACCACGCCTGTTTACGTTAACGAGCATTTATGCCCCGCCCTGAAAAGACTACTTGGAATGGCAACGTCACGGAAGCGTGAGATGCAATGGCGATACGTTTGGGTTCGAAATGCCAAGATACTTGCTCGAAAGGCAGACAATGCCCCCATCGTTACAATTTCCGATGAAAGAGATCTTGATAAGATCTGCTAGCCGAAACTTGCTTTTATGAAACCTTCAATGTCTGATTTTTCCCCCCAATATGGCTGTAAATCTTGGAATGGTGACAGTCGAAGTCCTAAACCGATATTTAAAACAGCGGACTAATAAATCATTAAGCTTATTTCACCTAAATGTGCAATCCGCCAGATTAAAAGGCGAAGACCTCACGTTGCTTTTCGAGTCATTAGATATCATTTTTGATGTGGTCATGCTTACCGAAACGTGGTACAGAGATGATGATGCTTTCTTTGTTCTACCGGGTTACAGTAATTTTGTCCTTAATCGGGGTTACGGTCGTGGTGGCGGTGTGTCATTGCAGACTAGTGTTTCTGGATTTGAGCTGCTCAGCGATTATTCTATTGTGACGCCAGACTATGAAGCACTTTGTATAAAAAAGATCGTTTTATCTACTCAGTTTTATACCGCCCACCTACTGGAAGCGTTGCGGCCTTTATTAGCTTCTTAGAAAATGTATTTTCTTTTGCCAATGATGAAAGATGTCAGTTGGTCGTCGGTGGCGATTTCAATATAAACATGTTAGAAGACTCTCGCCTCAAAGATGAATTGATTGTTTTACTGACGTCTAATAGTTTTTGTAATGTGATTATACCCCCGACACGAATTACAAGCTCATCATCAACATTGATCGATCTTTTTGTGACCAACCATGATGAGAGCAATATCACTGCGGGTGTTCTTAGTTATGGACTCAGTGATCACCTTCCCATATTCATGTTTGTTAATCAAAATATCCCACTAAAAGAAACCACAAGACCTCCTTTAATATTACAAGACATAAGTTCTGAAACACATAAAAAATTCAGAGAAAATATTATCACTGTTGATTGGAGTCATGTGCTACGGTCTAATGATGTCAACGAATGCTATGACCTTTTCTTAAACGAGCTGAAACGTGCATACTGCACAGCGTTTCCATATAAAACAATTAATGTCAACAAAAAGTCTCGAAAGCCTTGGATCAGTAGACTGCTCTTGAAACAAATTAAAAAAAGAAATTTTTTGTATGATTCCTTTCTTAAAACTCGAGACGAAGTAAAGTTGCGGGAATTCAAAAAATTTAGAAACTTCGTAAATACGCAGTTAAAACGTGCAAAACAACGTTATTTTGCTGCCAAATTTGACGAGTGCTGTTTTAGGCAGCCCGAAATTATGTGGAAGCGTTTGAACTCCTTAATGCGGAACCCGAACCAGGACGGTATTGAAAGCATGACCATTAATAACAGGGAAGTATCCGGTACCGAACTTAGCAATAAATTCAATGACTATTTTGTAAGTGTGGGAAACAGTACTTATAACAGTACAGCCATAAATAATTTTACCACCTGCAATGAAACCATTTTTTTAAATCCTACTGATGAAGGCGAAGTTTTCTCTACATTTATGAATATAAAAAATAGCCGCAGTCATGACTGTGAGGATCTCCAAATCGGACCTGTGAAGTTTGTCTTGGATTTGATACTTCCATGCTTAACTCATTTGTATAATCTTATATTATCATCCGGTATATTCCCGAAGAGGATGCAGGTCGCTAAAGTTTCTGTTCTTTATAAAGGTGGGGACAGGAATGATCTAAGTAACTACCGTCCGATTTCCATCCTTCCTATTTTTTCAAAGCCCATTGAAAAAATAATGTGTTCTCGACTTTACAATTTTCTGGGTAAATACTCCTTGTTAACGGAATCGCAATTCGGTTTTAGGAAACATAGATCCACAGAAACAGCTTTACTAGTACAGAAAGAATTAATATTAGAAAATTTTGAGAATAAACTTTTAACTTTAGGGATTTTTATAGATTTTAGCAAAGCGTTCGATCGAATAAACCACAAGACTCTTCTTGACAAGTTAAAATGTTACGGTATACGTGGTATTCCCTTATCACTTCTTGCGTCCTACCTACAATATCGCCACCAATATGTTCAGATTGGAAACTCGCCATCCAACATGCAGCGCATTTCCTCTGGGGTTCCACAGGGAAGCATATTAGGTCCCCTGTTGTTTATTATTTACGTCAATGATATTACAAATATAGAAACTTCCGCCAAGCTAATTATGTATGCAGATGATACCAGCATCTTTTTTTCTGACTCAAGAGAAGATATACTCACTTCCAAAGGAAACTATTTTTTACGCAAGTTAAAACACTGGGTCACCATAAATTCTCTGTCTATAAATCCGTCCAAAACAAAAGCAGTCCTTTTTAAATGTCCAGGATCACGGATCGCATTGTCCAGTGATTTGTACCTTGGGCCAAATATAGTAGAATGTGTTGACAGCGTGAAGACCCTCGGCGTTGTGTTCTCAGAACACATGTCGTGGAATCTCCACGTTTCTCACATACATAAAAAACTTTGTAAAGTAGTTGGGATAATGAACAAATACAAGAAAGTATTTCCTGTAACTATAAAAAAATTAATATATAATTCCCTTTTTCATTCAATTCTTTGTTATTGCCATCTGGTCTGGGGGACAACAACAAAAAGTAACCTTGACAGGTTGAGGTTAATGCAAAAAAAAGCATTAAGGATAATTGAAGATGTCCCACGTGATTATAGTTCTCTTCCTTTATTTATAAAGCATAAAATACTTGACGTATCCAACATGTACTCTAATAGATTAACAGTCACATATCATCGTGCCTTAAGAGAACACATTACAGTAATTTTTGACCTTGCTAAACTTGAAAATAATGTATCATTATATCCCTCACGTCATTGGCATCCATGGCGAATCCCATCATCTAGAACTAATTTTGGCTTCCAGAGGTTGAGTTACAAATTACCTTTACTCTTAAACACCTTATATTCCCAAGAAGTTGATTCACCTTCATTAAATGCTCATACAACTCAGGCTTTCTTATATTGAGTGCAAAATGCTTGTCTTGTGTTTATTATATCTTTTACTTCAGTCTGTTTTGAAGCGCAACCTACTTTAAATGACACTTATTTTATACGACATCTTATATAAGTTATCATTGTTGTGTTTTTCTTTCATGTCTGGAGGTGAGTGTTGGTAAACTTTCGTTAAATGTCCGTAAAATTTAAACTTTCCTGTAATGACTACAATGTTTGTCTTATGTTTGTAATATCTTTCTAATTCAATGTGTATTGAGATGATACTTATTTTATTGATAAATGTCATGTTACGTAAGTTATTTTCAGTGTTTTTTTGTGTGTGTTTTTGATGACAGTGCCGCTCTGCCCTGTGTTTTGGTTCTGATTCTGATAGTATAAGGGATAAATTGTAATGACCAGTCGAATAATTTAGGAAAATTTCTTAATTATCTTTTTAATCAGTAAAAATATACATGTGTCCATTAGAAAGTTGCTGAGCGTGATCGAATACGATTAAATCAGTGAGCTTTGGAAAACTTTTGAGCGCCTGAGAAGCGCAGTAGTGCGCTAAGTTCACCACTCGTAGAGTAGGAGCAGGGACTACTGCTGCGCTAACGAGCCCGCGAAATTTTTTCGTCTCTTCTCATAGCCCCAGCCGTAAACCGGTTGAACGAGTGGTGCATGTAGAGCACTACTACTCTTCCTACGCTTTCAAAGTATTTCTTAAAATTATTGATTTAGTGTTTTTCAATTACGCTCAGCAAGTTTCTAATTAGAACCATATGTCAATTTTCACTAATTAAAAAGTTAATTTACAAATTGTACTTAGTTATCCGACTGATCGTTACGATTAGCTCGCTATACTATATGTTCTCCTGAACGTACAGCTCAACTGCACAAACTGCGTAAGTGTAGATTTCACGGCTTTGTTTTAAACAAATCATTGAAGCGTAAGCAATTTGCCCTGTATATTCCTAAAATGCATTTAGAGATGACCATTTAGTATATTCTGCGTCGTTTTATAAGAAGTAGTTCGTTGGTAAATAAGTTCTGAATGTGTCTCCAAAACGTGTTCATTTGACGTGCGTCGTAGATTTGTCTGTACAGAAATATTTTATTGTAATTTTTGATAATCTGTGTACATGTCGTAAACCTCTCATTAAAGAAGTAGAAAAAATCTTTCTATATGCATGAATTGGTGTAATCTTTGCGACTGTGCGAACGAGCAAGCGAAAGCTTGGTAACATCCACCCCTCTAGCTTTAAAATTTTATGAAAGAAATGGAAGCCATCCAGGAACAAGTTCAAGAAATGTTCGACGACGACATCATCCAGCCGTCAAACAGTCCATGGGCCTCACCATTCGTGCTTCTCAGAAGAAGAACGGTACTCTCAGATGCTGCGTACACTATCGTCCATTGAACACTGCGACGAAGAAGGATGTCTGTTTGTGCCACGGTATTCCCCATTTCTCCCTCTCTTTCTCTCTCTCGTCTCTAGTGTTTTGTGTAGAATTTGATGCCTATATCAGCCATTTCGTTGTCGAATAAATTTCAGCTCTCTTTGAGACTTTGGTGTTTGTCCGTCCCTTCTCGTCCCAGTCTTGGGGTTTTTAGTCAAAGGTTTAATTTTCATGTACGTCGACGTAGAGCACAAGACGTGTGGCGAAATTTCCGCTTTACGTCACGTTCACCTACAACACTGTGATTGAAGGAACCACCCGAGTTACACCCTTCCAGCTGGTACATGGTCGGAAGGTAACGACGATGCTCGACACGATGTTGCCCCAAGAACCAGCTGATGATTGCAGCGACGACGCCTAGGGGGTTGCGCAACGGGCCGAAGATTACTGTCAGCTCGCCCGACTTCCGATTCAAGATTAGCAACGTGTCGACGGTGTCCGCTACAACCTTTGTCGTCGGGACCTTCACTTCCAGCCTGGAGAAAGGGTGTGGGTGTGGACACCCATTCGTCGCCACGGCCTCAGCGAGGAACTGTAGAAATGATACTTCGGGGTATATAAGGTACTTCGTAGCCTCGGGGAGCTCAACTAGAAAGAGGTGCCCAACGGAATGCAGACATCATCATGTCGCTGACCACGATGCGAGGTGGTTCATGTTGTTCGACTACACAGCCGTTCTACGCTCGATAGGGCTGTGGTGATTGTGGACGTTTCGTGTTCCAGATGAAGTTTTAGCATACCGTTATTCTGTTTTGTTTTCTGTTGCATCGGGGCGATTCACTTTTAAAGGGGGCAGTAATGCCGAGTGAGCAACTAGTCAAGTTACAGCACGTTATTTTCTTACAACTCCATTAATGTTGAAGGGTTAAAAAACTACAGGAGGACTCTTAAGACAGCTGCTATAAAGCCTATAAAGACATCCTTATAAAGCATTCGTACACGCAGCGCATTTCTACAAGCCGCTGACCACTGTCCTCCGAGGAGGCCGGCCGGCCGGTGTGACATGGCTAAAAGCGGAGCGTAGGACACGTCATAAAGTAGTGCAAAGGGAGAGAGAGCGCGATTTGCAACTCCCCCTCAACCCCCCCCCCCCCCCGCCCTTACCAACCCCTGCCTCCGGCCACGCCTGGCACGTGACCCGAGATGGAAGAGAGTGGCGCGCACGGCGCGCGTCACCCTCTCCTTTCTATTGGCGCGCGGGCCGCAGCGCCAGGAGAGGGCTTTCTCTGTGAACTGGCGTTCTTTGGAACTATGACGCGTCACAGCCAATAGGAATTTATTGCTCGTTTCGCTTAGCCGGAATTTAGATGCCGTTTTCCGCGGTTACAGACAACTCCGGCTGCGCGTCATGGGTTAGTTAAAGCACTCGCACTAAAACTCAATTTGTTCTCTTATGCCGCGTTTAGACGGTGAAACAAAATCAACTTCGGAAGGTCCAATCACCTGTGAGAATGTTGAAACAGAAATTAACACTTTGAGCCAAATGAAGTATCCGGGGCCGGACAGACTAAGTGCACGGTTTTATAGAGCCTTCAAGCATATATTGTCACCTTTTTTAGCAGATGTTTTCAACGAAGCTTTCGCCCTCAAAATTCATGCGCCTATTTTTTAACGTCTCATTCCGTCCTAATTCCTAAAATGCAAGATGCAGTTAAACCTCGGCACGTTACATCCTATCGACCCATACGTCTGACTAACGTTGATTACAAAATACTGATGAAGATTTTAGCCAGAAGGCTGCAGAGCGTGATAACTGAAATTGTTGGTTCTCACCAAACCTGCGGAATGAAGAACTATTTCTACTAATATTCATACAGCGCGGAGCGTCTTGGGGTGTTGCGATGCCATGCAGAGTTGGGTAGCCATGTTACAAGTAGGTCTAGAGAAAGCTTTTGATCGGGTGCCGCATAACGTACTTTTATCTGTTCTGGAGGATGTCAACGTCGGATCAGTTTAGGGGAGGGTCTGCGCATGTCGCACAGTGGCTATACTAGTATGCTAATGGTAAATATGTCGGTAGGAAGGCGTGTTCAGGTACAACGATCTGTCTGCCAAGGATGTCCGTTATCACCCTTGCTGTTCTGCATTTACATAAAATCCTATTGTTTAAATAAAGTATAAAATACGCGGCTTCAAATTATATTCATCTGAAGTCGTTGTTTTTGCTTATGCGGGCGATATCGCTGTGTTCTGTGCGAACCAAAAATGAGTCGTGAAATTGGTGAGTATTTTTAAGCGGTGTTAGTGAATGTGCCGTTAACTGAGACAAATATCTGGGTTTCTGGCACAGGTACTGGTGTGCAACACCAAGCGTGTTCCGCGAGTCGAAGTACTATTAACAATGCAAAAGTTTAACCCCCACGACGCTAGCAAGAGCTTGGCGGACTTTTTTTCCTCGTTTATGTTATAGTGTGCCTTCGTATGTTTTCTTTTGTCCGGCACTAAAGAAAATAAGGAAAACAGAGCCCAGCTAGCCAAGTCGGCAGTGTGCTTGGCTCCTAGGTAAACGGGCTCAGGTTTGATGCCAGGTAGCGGACGTAACTTTTTGTTAGTTTTGTAAATGTAGTTTTATGGCGAATTCGAGAACCCTGTTGCTTGTTCGAGATCCGAATCTTTTACGCGCGGAACCTTGTACGCCGATTGTTTTCGGAGCCCACGCGTGTATAAAAGGGCGCTCCGCTTGGCGAGCCGGAGTCACTCTCGCCCCAGCGCTCGATCCTGCTATTACGACGCCATCGACGCCTACGACACTAATGCCTGCCGTTTATCTTGTTTTGGGTACAAGTTCGCCCCATTAAACGTTCGATTTGCTTCAGTTATTTGTCGCGTCATCACTTGTCATTCGTGACAATATTAGGAACGTGCACATGTCCTGCCATTTCCTCGGCGGCTTTACGCGCAGTTTTATTTTAAATATCTTTATTCGTGCAGTATTACATGAAGTGAGAACGTATTTTCAAACCGCTTTGTGTTGCTTACTCGTCGCCGCTGTGAACGTCGGCTTCTTGTTCGTAAGCCGCGTTGAAAGTGGAAACCATGTAGCGCATCCTCACAAATTTTAAATCTGGCCCACTTTTTTTAAAAATTTCTGACTGCTTGCGAAGCTACATAAGTATTGATAGATCTGAATATACGAAGATGATAAAAAGTAACAAGAAGAAAAATAGCCAGAGGAAGAGAGAATAAAAGAGAAATATAGACAGTCACAAACGTGTGTAAGGTTAATGAAGTAGAATATTTGATGCCGAAACTCACATTACGCTCGAGAGAATGAATTTCTCGGCTTATAAAAACAAATATTGAGCCTTAAAACACAGCTTTTCGAAGCGGGCGATAAATGAGCTAGTAGTAGGTTCCTTTTTGTATAAGTCGTAAACAGGTGAAAGAGAACATTCCGTAAAATGAGAATTAAACAAGAGTTTGGGAAGACGGATGGTCCCAGAAATGAGAAACGATGACAATTCTAGGGTGAAGAAGGAAATGAAAACAGGAAGAAACCCGATTACCGCTAGTCGTTTGTCTGAATTCTAGTAGACCCCTCGTCTTTGTCACCCGCAACGAAAGCGTTGGCATTCAGTACACGGGAGTGGATTCCGCAGTGGTGATATTCTACTGGAAATGAAACGCTCACTTTCTTCGTGTATAGGCACAAAGGGTAGTTCGTATGTCTCGATTCTGCAACTCTTCATACAAGCAGTAATGAAAAGAAAAAACTGAATGGTTATTCACCACCCCCTGCTGAGTGTGGTAACTCCCGGGTGCGGGGTTTGTTATTTCACCGCGCGTCACTGTAATCTGTTGCAATCATTAATCATGACAAACAAAAATGTTTAAAATACCTGGCCATACCCCGCCCTCCTCTTTAGCTAAGTCTTATAAAGCATTTTTATACAAAGGCCTTAAAATTCTGAACTTTTCAGGTTTATTAAGATTTTGGTTTCAGCTACTTGGTTCATTAATATTTAAAAGAGTAGACTCATAAATCAACATTAATAAGACGAGAGGGGTGCATCTTTGGGTTCACTGCATGCGTTGCGGGTGTGAACCCTTTTTATACCCGTAAGAAAACGGAAAGAGATAAACTTCAGGCGTTTTTTTTATCAGAGCATCGGGTGACAACTGCATCAGCACGCCACCTATTGTCCTTAGTGACAGAGATGTTTTTTTTTTTTGACGGTTTCGTCTAGGCGTGTATGATTTAGAATTTGGACACGTGTAAAGAATTGTGTCTAAATTCTGACTGACTGGGATGAATTATCAGTGGCAAGTTAGCGCCTGTCCAGGTCGTGTGTATTTTCTTCTTGTCTATTTTCGTTTTGTGCTTTTAACCTTTTAAGTCTTCAAGTGTATATTGTTTGTTGTCCATTAATTGAAATACTTTAAAAAAAAAAGAAAAAAAGGCTTTTATACTTTGTTCAACGTTCAAGGTCAACGTAAGCTTTGCACCTTCCACTTTTTACGCCCCGTCCCTTGCTACGTCTGATCCACCGTTTACGTTGCCCCAACAGGTACTGCTTTTGCAGTTTAGGAATGGGAGATGCTAAGAAGATTATCTTCCCCGCAGAAAACCGAAGTTGCACATCGGTCTTTAGTACGGAGCGCGGCCCAAGCCTATTATACAAACAAGGATATACAGACTGTCTAATGCTCGAGTCCCACTAGAACGACAAACAGAAAGAAACGACAGCGACAAGCCTCAAACCATTTTTCGCGATTTGACAGGCTTTGTAGAATAAAGTAGGCTATGCTCAAACACGAGCATAATTCACGCGGAAGGTATCTTTGGCGCGCTTGCAATCATTCGTGCTTACTTCACGAGCACCGAACGACTAAACGCCGGCCAAAGGTAGGATCGCGAGCATGCTGCATGTGTTTGTGGCTTGTCGCTGTCAATTGTTTCTTTTTGACGCTCTAGTTGGAATCGGGCATACAGGCGCCAAGTGAGAACGCATTTCCTGCGCTTGATTGAAATGCCCGGCGGATGAGCACGCTCATAAAAATGGCGAACTCCGTTACGTCACGCTTTTGGTACTGCTTAATTGGCCCTTCGGCTTGTACCGTCGGTTGTGCTCGTACTGAAAGGGGCCATGAAATTAATTTCGAGTTGAAATAAATGATTTTAGACTGGGATTGGACTAGTCGCGTTAGGTTTAATTGATTTTTAGCCATTATTTGCGTACGATGTGTCAATAGTGGCCTCAAATAGCGACCTTTTGGTGACATTTGACGGATGCCTTAGCCACGCCGTACTACCTGTCAGCAGTCAAAATGTTGACAGGTAGCGAGATAATAATTAAGAGATTCTTTCCCGGTTAAATTTTAAACGCAATGAGAAACTTTTCTTGAGGCCCTAATTATGTGCCATTTTCCGGATGGTACTGAAACCACATCGTCTAATATATAAACAAATTAAAAAAATGAAAAACATTCTGGGTCATTAAAGCGCACCAGGGTTCTGTAAAGACATTGTCTATGTAAAAATATATTTACCAGTATGTTTCTGCAATGTTACGGAAAGAGGCTCATTTCACGGGTGTTGTCAACCACGGTTATCTTTGGTACTAAAATGCCTCGTCAGCTGCCGGAGTTCATTTGCAGTTGCCAGGATGCCTCCATATCTCAACTTTATTTGTTTTTTCTCTCCCCCACACACACACACACAAAATAAACAAACATAAAATATAGTATTCAGCATTACTGACTCGTATTTTAATACGCTTTCATTGGAGCTTTCTGGGTCATAAGAAAATGGCTCCGTCAATACTTTTGCTTTAAAAAGTTCAAATAGATTTGTGGTCCAAAAAAGTCGTCATGCTAAAAAAAAAAACAGCAAAGAGTTTAAAGACAAAAAACCAAAAAAACCTTCGGCAGCTTTTACACCTTATTTGTGTCTCCAGAAGAGAAAACAAAAACAGATGAATGGCGTCCTGGTTATGAGATATGGAGTGGAAAAGGTCTTTCGCGTTGATGGGAACTGAGACCAGACGACGACGACAACGCACACTCTTCTGGAGCCGAGTGCGCGAGCGGCGTTGTTCGGGATCCGCCATCATGAAGTAAAGACGTTTATTGTCCTGGCTCTTCAGTTCTTAGTAGAACATATCGCCACACCGGCGATTCGGTAGTACTTTACTACATTGGCGACGAGGAACACGGACACCCACGCTGGAAACGGTCCCCTGATCGGCGGGTCACCACCGGTCAGCTCAGCAAGGATGGCGTACAACGTTCCGCCCTTCAACGAGGCTACAGACAGGTGGGACTCTTATTTCATTAGAGTCGAAGCCTACTTCGAGGGGAATAAGATCACGTCGGCGCCTCAGAAGCGTGCGCTTCTAGTCTCTGCGTTAGGAACCAAAGCTATTCGCGTGTTGTCGGCAAGTTGCGCGCCATTACAAGTATCCGAGCTGAGCTACGACGAAACTGTCAAGCACCTTGATAACTACTTCACGCCGAAGCCTAATGAGATAGCGGAGAGCTTCCGTTTCTTCAGCCGCCGACAAGGAGAAAACGAGACAGTTCACGATTTCCTGGTGGAGCTGCGGCGCATCGCGGATAAGTGCAACTTTGGGTCGATGCTCGACCGCATGCTACGGGACCGGCTAGTTTGTGGGCTGCGTAACGAGAAGCTACAGCAGACTCTCTTGGCACGCCGGGACCTGACGCTGGAGTCGGCGGTGGACATGGCAGTTGCTGCAGAAGCAGCGACAAAAGATGCCACACAAATGGCGAAGCCAGAGGAGAACTCCAGAAGATAACCGCGAGAGGGAGCAAGACCTCTCAAACCCGAACTCCTGGCAAGATCCAAGAGAAGGCGATAGCATCGGAGGCCTGCTACCGTTGCGGGAGAACTTCACACCTCCCCAAGGACTGCGGGTTTCGGAAGAAGACTTGTTTTCGCTGTGGGAAGATTGGACATGTTGCCCAGCGCTGCACTTCACGCGAGACTACGTCGCGTGCAGGGGCCAACGCCTTTGCTGGAACAGAATCTGATGACGACTGCGGTATTGACAGCCTTTTTCCACGACCGCAGCGAGAGGACACGTTGAACCTGATTGCGCCGGTCCGACGGTTGTTCACGTGGGGGGTGTTGACCTACTCATGGAACTGGACACCGGCTCCCCGGTCTGCGTCATTCCGAAAAGAGTATACGAAGAAAACAAAGCAAGGTGGCCTCGGTTGCAAGAAACCACGTTAAGTCTGTCATGCTACCTCGGTAGGGTGCCAATCATCGGGAAGTTGAGCTTGACGGTCAGTTATGAAGGACGTCAAGTAAAAGCCGAGTTAACGGTTTTGGGATGCAACGGACCAAGTCTGGTTGGCCGCGACGTGATTCGAGCCCTCAGCCTTCTTCCAACTCAGCTGTTGTCCTTGAAGACTGAGCAACATGGAGACTTGGATCAGGTATTGGCAGAATACCAAGAACTTTTTCAACCGGGTTTGGGTCTAATCAAAGGACCGGAAGTACATTTGCACGTGAGCCCAGGAGCAACACCAAAGTTCTGGAAGGCCAGACCTGTGGCGTACGGGCTACGACAGAAGGTTACCGACGAGATCGACCGCCTGGTGGAGAACGGTATCCTCTCTCCTGTTACCCATTCTGAATGGGCAACCCCAGTCGTGCCGGTCGTAAAGAAAAACGGCTGTATCAGGCTCTGCGGGGATTTTAAACTCACCTTGAACAAGGCTTGTCCGACGGAGCAGTACCCGTTACCACTGATTGAGGACATTTTCGCATCACTGAATGGCGGTGACCTTTTCAGTACGCTGGACCTTCGGGAAGCCTATAACCAAATTCCATTAGACGAGGAGTCCAAGAAGTTGACGGTGATCAACACGCACAAGGGCCTATATTGCTACAACCGGCTACCTTTTGGTGTTGCATCGGCCCCTTCAATCTTCCAGAGGAGAATGGAGACCTTGTTACAAGGCATTTCTGGAGTTCAAGTGTACCTGGATGATGTCCTGGTAGCGGAAAAGAGCGGGCACAACGGTGAAAGGCTACGTCAGGTACTGCAAGTGCTCCATGATAACGGAGTCAAGCTGAACAAGGAGAAATGTTGCTTCCGGAAAGCAGAAGTTATCTACCTCGGACACAGGATTGACACAAAAGGGCTGCATCCAACCGGCAAGAACCTGGAGGCCCTCCAGCATGCCCGAGCACCAACGAACGTCAGCGAGCTTCACTCGTTCCTGGGCCTCATAACTTATTATAACCGGTTCGTGCAAAACATGGCAACATTGTTGTCCCCCTTGTACACACTGTTACAGAAGGGAGTAAAATGGCATTGGGGAAAAGATGAAGACAGGGCGTCTCAACGAGCAAAAGCGATCCTGAGTGAGTCCAACATGTTAGCTCACTATGACCCTACGAAGCCCTTGCTTCTTGAATGTGACGCTTCACCACATGGAATTGGCGCCGTCCTTTCCCACCGTTGTGGAAGCGAAGTGAAGCCTGTCGGTTTTCGTTCTCGGACACTGACGAGTGCTGAGAAGAACTACTCCCAACTGGAACGAGAAGCCTTGGCATTGGTGTTCGCATGTCACGAAGTTTAGGGACTACTTGTTGGGTAGGGAGTTCACTCTGGTTACAGATCACAAGCCCTTGGTAGGTCTCTTTCATCACGACAAGGCCGTGCCGACGATGGCTGGCGGCTAGAATTCAACGGTGGGCCATCATCCTGGGTGGATACAGCTATCGCATCGAGTACCGGCCAGGGACAAGTAACGCCAATGCCAATGCCATGAGTAGACTTCCCCTTAAAGCGGATTCGCAGGAACTACAAGAGGAGGATCTTCCTGAACTAATTGCTTCCTTGGAGGAGCTGGACAACGGCTTGGTGTCAGCGAAACAGATGGCACAGATGACCGCGGAAGACAAGACGTTGCGTAGCGTCATCAGTTATGTCCAGCGCGGATGGCCGCGGAAGCTAGTGATGGAGCAAGAGGGGCTTCGACCTTTCTGGAGCAGGAAAGACGAGCTTTCGGTGCATCACAGCTTGCTGTACTGGGGAAACCCAGTCGTCGTTCCAAAAAGGCTCGCGAAGCTGTCCTCAAGCTCCTCCACGAGACCCACCAAGGTGCGTCGGCCATGAAGACGGTTGCTCGCTCAAAGTTCTGGTGGCCCTCATTGGACTCGGCTATCGTAGACCTCACCCAGAGATGTGAGACATGTATTCAAGCGGCTTCTATGGCAGCAGCACAGAAACCTGTCGACTGGCCGGTGACCGGTGAACCCTGGTCGAGGTTACACTTGGATTATGCCGTGCCCGTCGACGGAAAGATGATCCTGATTGTCATCGACGCATACTCGAAGTGGATTGAAGCTACAGCTACCAATCATGCAACGTCGGATTCCACAATCCGACAACTTCGGGAGCTGTTCAGCCGCTTTGGAATCCCATGGACTGTCGTCACGGATAATGGTACACCATTTACAAGTGAAGAGTTATCTCAGTTCCTAAAGAGGCACCACGTGGAGCACTACCGCACGGCCCCCTATCATCCACAATCGAACGGCCTCGCCGAACGAGCCGTACGTACGGTTAAGGATGCCTTGAAGAAGACAAGCGGGTCCACACTGGACGTCAAGTTGTGCCGACTGCTTCTCAATTATCGGCGCACGCCTGTGGCTTCGGGCAAGTCTCCATCCCAGTTACTTTTGGGATACCAGATCCGGTCACGTTTGGACACGTGCTTTCCGGACAAGAGGTCAGAGCTGACTGCACAGGGTGGGAGTCAGCCCACTCCTCCATTTTTTTAAACCGGGCAGAAAGATAGTCTTCCGGAACTTTGGTAAGGGCCCAAAGTGGCTGCCGGGAATCGTCAAGAGCGCGGAAGGCTCACGCATGGTGACGATACAAGCCAATGCGGACCTGGTGCGTCGCCATCTTGACCAAGTTCGGCAGCGGCGCACAGAAGACCCACTTGGGTTTTCCGAATGGACTGACCCAGAGGCGCCACTCACACCTACAACATCAGAGGGCAAGGTTCCCTGCGACGGAGCTCTAGCTGAACGAGGCCTGGACCCGTTGCCGTGCCAGAATCCCACTGATTCAAGTCCCGCAAACCCAAGTTCATCTAAAAGTCCCTCAACAATCCAGGACTAGCCCCTCTCAACTCCTGTGCCACTTCCACGGCGCTCTACTCGAGATAGGAAACAGGTTCAGCCCTTCCAGTCTTCTTTTTAAGGAGGAAGATATGATGGGAACTGAGACCAGACGACGACGACAACGCACACTCTTCTGGAGCCGAGTGCGCGAGCGGCGTTGTTCGGGATCCGCCATCATTAAGTAAAGACATTTATTGTCCTGGCTCTGCAGTTCTTAGTAGAACATATCGCCACACCGGCGATTCGGTAGTACTTTACTACACGTGTGAAAACAGGTTCGGTGTTGGAAGCTGTACATTGGCAATCTGGCCATTGAAGAAAAACTGGGGAGTTTTTAACATTTTTTTCTGAAACAATCTGCAGGAAGTCGCAATCTTTCGCGAGATACAGCAGGAAAGAGGGCATGAGATCAGTGTTGATTACTGGAATAGTAATAACTTAGAGATTTCGTCATCGTGAATCAAGGAAGTGGAGGGGACTCAGCTGGGGCATTACAGCAATATTCGAAACTAGCGAACTCTGAGCATTGTTTATTCAAACAAGACGAGCGATATACGATATGGGAAGCTTGCGACAAGGCAGTGGAGCCGCGGTGCTGCTCCCAGCAGAGTCGTTTGGCGGGGCAATCAGTTGGGTCGGCGCGCTTCCTTTAGGTGTTGCACGCTGCCTATACCGGGCATTTCTGCTAGGGTGGCTAATAACAAGAAATCTTATCGGGAACAAACTGCCAGCTACGACGAATGTCTGAAATTGTAAAAAAAATAAAAACATAATATTGAGCTGAAGATTGAACTCAATATAATTTTAATTTTCTTAGCATCATCCAAACCCCTAAATCAACGCACTTTAAAGATATATAAGGAATTTACTGAATTTTATGGCGCTCCAGAACACGCTAAAGTTAGACGCGTTTTTAGGTTTCGGTTTTCTATGAAAGTGCATTTGTGGTGTAGCGGTTCTGCCATTACGTGGCTGAGTCGCGAAGCAACTGCCTCACCTCCCTCGTAGGCTGGAAGTACGGCGCACGCGTGTTTAACGAGGGGGCGTGGGGGTGAGGTAGGTTGGACAGCTGGCACAAAGATATGCTCCGATGAAAAACCGAATCCTAGAAACGCCACAAATTCAGCGTTGGTTTTTCGAACGTCGTAAAATGCTACGCGTTCATTTGGTTGTTTTAGATTATATTCGGCAGGTTTCTAATTTAAACTATATGTTAAGCTTCGTTAATACAAAAGTGAATTAGTAAATAGAGTTAAATATATCAACTAATTAGAGTTTTGTTTTATTCCAGGACGTCCGCTGAGGTTGGCAGTTTGTTCCCGGAAGAGTCTCTTATTTCACAATCCTATTTTGAGTCATTTTTCAAAGTTTTCGCTGAAACACTGGGTACTGCGAACACCCTTTTATCACGTGCCAACACATTTTCACGCTAAAGTATATCAGAAGTCAAAGGTAAATATGTGGTGTGGAGTTATATGCAGAAGAAAATTCATCATAAAAATGTAGCCAAAGGCGGCTTTTGTGTCCGCTTTTATTTGTCAATTTGCACTAAAGTATATCACCGCCTGTGATATACTCCGACGTTGAGCGCAGCGAACGCAGCGTAGCGCAGAATGCGCGCGTTCTACTGGCCAGGCGAGCAGGCACTCGATGTCTGCGACCAATAGGAATATGTGCGTGCTGTGCTACGCTGCATTTGCTACGCTCGACGTCGGAAAATAATAGAGCTTTTACAGAGCGTCTGGAAGTGTACAACGCGAAGGACAACGGAAACGAGACTTGAAAATAGTAGTATTTGCTCGCCAGGGGCGCTGCTCTGAGACTTGAGAGCTTCAGGTCTATTGCGAATACAGCGCCCAGAATACGTATTCGACGGGTGTGTTGAGCGTTCCATCCCACGGGTGTATCGAAACTAGTCCCGAAGTGGCAGCCAATTACGTCACTAGAGCCGGCCTGTCATGCTGTCGGATATTGAGATCTTGGCGGTTGATCGCCTACGATCCAAAGAGCGACTGCTCATTTTTTTGAGGGCATTAAAGTCTACTTTACCTGCCTCATTCGTTCGGGCACCACCCAGATCGCAACAGGCAACAGCGTGACGGAAGTGTGACGTCACGCAGGTAGAAATCCAGGGTTCAAATATAAGGAGGCCGTGAACACACCAGTCAGACGCGGGTCCCAGGCGCCATGCCCAGGACGAGGGAGCTCACACGCTCGAGGTATGAGACTTTAGTTGTGTGAGATATAAAAAAAAATATTTAAAACAATATATAAATACTTACACCTCAGAGTCTCTTTGGTTTGTTGCGTCATTACCACACGTATTTATTACGGTCGACGTGCCTGCAATATGACGGAGGCTTACAGCGGAGAGCTTTCGGTTGCACGTCAAAAGATATCAGGTAGCCGAAATGAACCTACAGTCCTCCGCTGGGGCTTGCTAGATGCCCATCCTTGGCTTGGCGAGTA
This sequence comes from Ixodes ricinus, assembly GCA_037355805.1. Classification (NCBI taxonomy): domain Eukaryota; kingdom Metazoa; phylum Arthropoda; class Arachnida; order Ixodida; family Ixodidae; genus Ixodes; species Ixodes ricinus. Next base: position 5,262 of record JAZHYW010024538.1, on the reverse strand, counting down.
AAACCTCCAAATTTGATTTGACTACACACATATTTTCGCGCCGCAATAGCGTAGTACTTGCTTTACTCATGAGCATCGTACCGGCGTGCGGTCGTGTATCACTACTGCGTGGTGCAGGTTAAAGACCCCAGGCTAGCGGTTGTACTGCAGTGGCTAAATTGCTCATCTGCAGCGAGTGACTCGTCTCAACTTTGAAATGGCTGACAGAATACACGCTGTATAAATATGCACACAACCCCATTTGTTATTATTATCATTGCTTTACGCAGTAAGCCCAGCTGAGAAAATCTGTATTAATGTTTAACTGACATTTGATGCCCACAGACAAAGGGTCCACTCGCGTAAACACAAACTACCCTTGAACGGCATCACGCCCTATGCGATAATCGGAAAGCGAAAGCACTAATTCGCCTTCAAGCCTAGTGGTGACATACTTTTGCGGTTATTTCGTGTCTATATTTATGAGAATCGCAAAGGTCCGATCGCGAAAGGCATTGATCTTATTTGGGAGTGATGAGGGTTTGATCATAATGACAAGAAAATGCCACTATGATTTTTTCCTTTAAGTACCTTTTAATGTGACCACCTTTACGATGCCTTAATAATGCGCCTCTTGTTTTACGACAAAATGCTTATATATATTGCGATTCGCCAAGTCAATTCGTAAATTCCCGACGGGGGATTTTCACCAGTTTTCAAAAGCCGATGTTTCTTCAATTTTTTTTATGTAACAAATGTTTTTGTGCGAAAAAATTTTTTAGCTTAGTCTGATAAGTGACGACGTCGTTTTGACATGCAAGTTACTGGAATTCCATTTTTCAGATTAGAATGCGATTGGCTAATTTGCATACTATTCTTGAGCGGCCTCAGTTATCGACTTTGTGAGGATCAGCGTTTTGAACAGATTTTACAACGACGATGATTCTTTTTATTTCTGTCTCGTTTTTTTTTAACTAAAGGGAAGTAATTTATTCTAGAGGTCACGGGTACTTTTTTGGTCACTTGCAAAAATGCAATAATCGGTATATGCGCATACATATTTTATTTTTAAAGGAGAGGGTATTTAAAGCAGCATTATTTCAGTCGAATTTACAATGACCAAACTTTCAGCGCCTACAGAGACCTTACTTTGAAGATATCTATGTCTGATCCTTCGATTTCTTGTTCTTTTGAAATCATATTTAACGTTTAAAAGATCTGGAAGAACTCCGGTACCTAAAGGGGCACCGAACTTCAATAAAGCTTTCGCTGGTAATTCCACGGATAGGGCGCCAATATAACGAAGAAAGTGTTAGAAAATACTTCAGCATTATACAGGGTGTTTCACGAAAGCTGGACAAATTCAATATTGCGAAAACTACGCAACGCACAAAAAAAAAAAAAAACTTCTGTCGTTTTGGTTTTTTGTTAGGGCCAATATAGGAAAATTATTATAGTTCGGGATAATTAAGCTGTTAATTATTTTCGCGCCTACGCACTCGCAGCGTTATTTTTGCCACCCTATTCTACCCCGTGCAGCTATGGACGTCAACGGCCGTTCTCACCAAATCGCTGTTTTCGCCTGCACATCGTCCGTTAGGAAATATGTAACAATTCACCTTAGACCCTGACAACTTGTAAAGCATGTTCGTTAACTCTATAACTCCACCCCTTATGTAAAACCCCGCGATGTTTTTTAAGGCAATAAAGTGAAGTGAAGTGAAGCATGTAAAGCCACGCGACCCAAGTTTGATGAATGACGCGACCCAAGCTTGATGGATGACACAAACTTGACAAATGACACATGCTTGACACCTAGAGGCCTGACTACTTGCCTTTGTACGTTCATACGAAGCAGAAAGAATCGGAATGCTAGAGCGTTGTTTATCTAAGGTTTCATTGCAGATTGGGGTCAAACAGAAGCTACTCGTATTTCGTTATTTTAAAATATAAAATTTTCTTCTGCATTTATTTATAAATTATTGAAACGAATTTCAAGGGTTAAGTCGGACCTTCATCAGCGGTAGCCCATGTGCACACGAAAGATTTATTTGAAGTAAGATGACATCAAAGTCCCTTCAATGAACAATTCCATCGTTCGTCGCACTTACGTGGTCAAATAGAAGTTGAAACACACAACCCCCATTATGCAGTAAGATCCTGATTTGATGCAGTACTTTGTGGAATGCATGTTGCTTGTGAATACAGGTTCCTAGCTGCTTTTACAGTTATTTGCGCTTGTTTCTATAGAGTATTGGAGGGACGGTGAAAATGTTCATGTCTGCCCCTGGTACGGTCAAGCGTTCTCGTAAAATTTAGTTCCCAGAAACAATTACGCAGACTTTTTTTTTTAAAGTTATGTGTTTTAATGTTTATCCTGTTTCTTATTTTTTGTTCTTAACTGCAAAAACATATATTGCGCTACTACGATCAATATAATTTTCTTGTGACTCAGAGAAGTGTCAGTGTTTTTATACATCCGGTCTCTCGTCCTTTGCTCCGCTTGAATTTCATAACTAAAGATACTTACATTCTAACTTATTTTCGGAAGGTAACAAGCGCGTGCTAAAGAACGGAGATCTAAAAAGACGCCATTCCATTCTTGTTACATCTGTACCTATAGTACACCGAAGCACAGCGAAATGACAGAATTCCTGCAAATGTAATGCAAAACCACGAGGAGCCTGCAGTTAGATATTTTTCCACTCCTTCAGAACAGCCGCTTCGTAGGTCTCATACTGCAAGAACCAATAAATAAAACGATGATAAATGGAAATTTGTAAAAACCACAGGGGGATTATTTATGAACGCGATAGCATTTATCGTTGCGCACTGCCAAATTTAGTGGGGAAACTGAATAGGTTCATCGGTCGTGACGTGGATCGTTGCATAGGACGTGACGACATCTAGAACGAGCTCTAAGACGGTGTATAGGGCTGCCTCAAGGACGACCTCTAGGACGATCTCTAGGAAGATCTCAAGCTTGACGTCGAGAACAACGTCCTAGATTACGACATCTAGAACGACTCCCTACTGAAAAACATTATATGATTTTTTATTTCTGATATGTTTATTGGACACCTTTTTCATATCAGAACTTATTATTTCATATCAGTTTCATATGCCGCAAATCAGTTACACTAGGCTAGGTGGCGCTAGGTAACACCCAATTCATGTGCTACAAAAGTATTTTTTATTTACTCACGCCATCATCTAGATACATTACGTATACCACTAGCATCAGCTGAACATATACATTGAGCGCATACACATACACGGCACAACAAACATGAATACAACAGCACACCCAATAACTACTTCTGAGCTCTGCGTTTCCGCCTTTTATACAGGTCGTTTTATAAGTACGGAGTTTTTCGGTGACCACCTAAGCAATAAATAATATTCTCAGCATGTTGGATTTTTTTCAGTAATGTCATACCTCTAAGAGTATTTTGAGCGGCTCAGGGGATGAATCTCTTACTAAATAGTAAACGCTCATGCCGTAATTTTTGAAAGCCAGTAAATCAAGCCGCTCCACTGCGGCAAGTCGTATACTGAAAAACATTATATGAAATTATTTCTGATATGTTTATTGGACACATTCATATCAGTTAGCATATGTTGCATATCAGTTCTTATATGCCACATATCAGTTTTTTGTATTTCATATCAGTTTCATATATCGTATATCAGTTTTTGGGTATTTCATATCAGTTTCATTTGTCGCATATCAGTTTTTGGATATTTCATATCAGTTCTTGTATAGATTCATATAATTTGTTTTCAGTAGGGCTCTAAGACTACAACTAGAGATACCTGAAGGACGACCTCTAAATGGCCTTAAGAACGACGTCGAGGACAACGTCCTAGGAGAGACGTCTAGGACGACCCTCAAGGACGACGTTTAGGATAATCTCCAGGAACACCTAATGAACGACGTCCTCGAGGACGTCGTCCAGGACAACCTTCGGGACGGCTTCAAGGACGACCTCTAGGAAGACATCAAGGACCGCGTCCTAGAGGACAACGTCGAAGACGACGTCTAGGATAACCTCTAGCATGACGTCGAGGACGATCTCAGTGTCGTTAGTTCCTTCGAAGAGGATGTGAATGTGAAGGAGTGTGCACTGGCGCTCTGCATACGCGCGGCGCAATGGGGAGCAAGCGCAGCGAGCTGAAATGATCTGCTGCGGATACCTTTTGCACAGTAGGAGGCCAGACACCAGACAGACAGAAATCTGTACTGAGTAGGTTAATAATCATATCGCATTAAAGATGCTATCGCATTAAAAAGCGGCCGGAGGATATCAAGATTTTTGAGTTTATCATTTTATCAAAATATTAGCCAAATGTACTCGACACAGGCACATATTTCTCCCTTCTCCACCTCTTTTTTTAACGTCCCCTGCGTTGCCAAAAAAGAAAAACGTTCGGATCAATTTAAAACTGTCGCTGTTCACCAGAAGATCAAAAGAAATGAACGAAATAGACACCACCCCTGAGCCATCGTTCCCCAGAACGTCCATTCTTAAAGAGTTCCTCTTATCCCCATAGCTCCCATTTTCCTTTTTGTATCCCAAACCGTCGCCCCACATCATCTAAAATTTAATATAAAACTCATGCACTGGTTTTTATTACTATTGTTTATATGTTATAATAGTTTCACCTTATTGTCCGGACTTGAAGTGTCTTCTTAGGTTCATTTTTCCAGCCTTCACTCTACCCTAAATATAAGCGAAATATAAATGTCTTTAAGAGTGTAAAAGAAAACAAAAAAAACAACCGCTGTACGTATATCCCAGGGTTATCCCCCTCTGCACATAACCTCCCCTTCTGAAGATTGGCTCATGAATACAGCACACGGTAACCCCCTAGGTGCGTTCAGCTTCAAAGGGGGTGTTTTCTGAAATAGAAAACGTCGTCTGTTTATTTTATTTTGGTTTTAGTCTTTAATCTTCTGCGTTTCGTTATTCGGACATTGCAAATATGCTTGAAAGTTATTTGGAGCTGGCCTTATTTATATTTTTGTTTGAGAATCGTAGTAGAAAATTTACTTTCATTCATACATTACACTCCATTAGCGTTATATCCTTTTCGTGTCGGTTTTACATATCATCGCAAAGTTTTTTTTCGGGCAGTGTTTACTAAACCATGACAATTTGATGACCGACATCATGTTAGTAGACCGTGAACGTGCTCTAGTCTCGCCCACGGCACTAAATGTATATAGAACATATCAGCGTGCATATTTGAATGAATAATTGCATTTCTACTGAAGCTATA
>JAZHYW010024537.1:0-33467 GCA_037355805.1 Ixodes ricinus | reverse complement strand
AATCGTCCTGTCCATGTCCCATTAAATGTAGTTTCTTGTTGTTGAAACCGTTGGCTCCGTGTTATTCCTCCGGGTCGGGTATGCAGCAAGGCAAACCGACCACAATCCTGATGTCTACTATTTCGTTTATGCTAATCAAATACAGCGAATGAGAACAATATTTTATACATTTATGTATGCTTAGCACCCTCCGTGCATTGAATGACCCCGGTAATGTATACTGCATTGAGTTGACTGGGCCGCAAATAAAAGTGTTTAATTCTAAGATGGCGAAAATTCGAAACTGAAAGTACACTCAAAATGAAGAGATTAGTCCTGCAGGATAACATAATCAACCGTGGCGCACGTCAGAGAAAAAGTGTGCAGACAAAATTAATGGCTTATTTAAATGAACTTCGCTATCGAATTTTTTAACTTTTCAGTTTTGCTGGCACATTTTAATTTGAGATTAGTATGCTGTCGTTATAAGTCCAGATTACTCGTTAGATTGGGAGGTGTATTTTTGTTAACTTTCAAAGTCATAACTCGAAAATATTTGGGTTCTTAAAACATACCAACTCATCTGATTGGTAAGAAACTTAGAAATTCGGTTGTTTAAGCCAATAATTGATTTTGTATACCAGTGTCCTGACATCCGCCGTGGTCGAGTACGTCATTCTGAGGATTATTGTTCTATTTACAGTTCGCCTATTGTCCTCAATATCTCCAGTTAAAAAAAAAAAAGACACCCCGTATATTTCTTAGACACGCAAGTATTGAGAGAAATACAATAAAAAAATTAAGTGACAAGGTGGTGGGTGTAACAAATACGATTGAGATGATAAAACTTACGCGATTCAAGAACGGATAATCACACTCACATTTGGTCAAAATAACTTCGCAGCGTCACTGGTTACCACGTTGACCTGGTTCCGCTGCGCGTTTGAGAGTCGAGTTTTAAGCACGGAGACAAGCTGTCCTATCGAGGGTGTATCCGGTAATGCACTTCACTACAGAGAAGTGCCATCTGCGACAATGATTCATACAGCGCTTTGGAGCGTCATGGCAGCTGTGCACTGCGTTCTTGCTTGTAATAAGCCATCGAGGCGCGCGCTTGTTTCGACAACTCTCCTGTAGCTTTGTCCCGCAAGCCTCAATGGGTTCTCATTGTGACCCGAATCATGGTATTTCTGATGTCATACATAAAGTGCCTGGGATTTCTCTACTAAGTACACCTCTACGGTCTGTGTTCCAAATAATTGAGCCTGTTCGAGAGTAACTGGAATAAGCGGGATACCACGTGTACTTTACGAAGAGTGTGCGCGCAGCCCAGCTGGTGAATACTTGACATAACTGAACAATGAGCAGCAAAGGAAAAGGAAGACAGGAAAAGAAAACAACCTTTCCGAAAGACGTTCTGCGTTGTCCCTCAATGTGCGTGTCAACCTTTTCCCTCCCTGATGTTCAATTACTTCAAGTTTGTACGTGTTTCGTTATTCTTTTTCATTTATTTGCCCGGCTTTCTCGGTTGTCGCCTAGCGCAGAAAGTATGGAAGTTTCCTTTTAATTTTTTGAATAAAGTTGCTTTATGCGGCGTTAACTGAAATATTATATATATATATATATATATATATATATATATATATATATATATATATATATATATATATATATATATATATATATATCAGGGTGTCGAACCGAAAAAAATACGGGTTCGGTTACGGTTCAGGTTCAGGTAAATTTATTTTGTTCCGGTTCAGTTCCGGTTCGATTAATTCGATCCGCGAACCGGTTCGCGAACCGGTTCGGGGCGCTGAACCGGTTCGCGAACCGGTTCGGAAATTATAAATGACAAATTGCAACATCAAAATAAATTACAAATAAAACATCTGAAATCAGCACATACGAAACGGGATACATCATCGAAACTAGTAGTGCATAACGTTTATAAAAGCCTGTAGCCAATGCAAGCGGCAAACAACGACTGTCTGATGACAGGGCTGTCTGTCACGGGCGCTAACTCCAGCGTCTGCTGAGCGTTGGTTTGAGCGCATGCGCCCGCTTGAGTCCCATGACTACGCTGGGCAGGCGACGGAAGCAACAGAAGCTCGGCAGATCCTTTGTCAAATTCGAAAGTGCGCGCAGCTTCGCTTCTCCGCGAGCGACTAGGGTTTGTATCCCTGTTTTTTTCCCCCGCATTTATCGAGTTTCCGGTACGAAAAAATGCGGCATGTAAATCTTGACACTTCATAGCTCGATATACTCTGACCGGTGGTTGGGGCAGCGAAGAGCAGATATAATTCATGAATGCTCATTTCAACTGTAAATAAAATTTCTTTCTCTCCCTCAAACATTATCAAACTCCACAGCCTTTTCTTTTCTCATTCCGATGGAAGCAAGCTTCAAGAACTCGCGCGTTCTAGAAACGTGTTATGAAATGAGCACACAGCAGCATTTAGGATTTACGAGATTGTAAAAAAATGAAATCCCGTGACGCGATATTTTTTTTGCACGGCCTTTTAATTTTTTTTTTCGTGCAAGCCGCGACCAGTGCAATACTGGTTCCTATGTCAAGGTTCATGGATGCAGCGTTTGTCAAGATTCATTGATGCAGCGTTTATATTCCTAAGACTGAGTGGAGAAGAAATATATGTAAGCGAGGTGTGTGTCAGTTGACGGCACTTAAAAAACAAATGGCATTGATAGCACATTCATTGTCAACAGCGCGTGGCCGAACCGTTTTGACATGAGCCGGTAACCGATATTTTTTTCCGGTTCAGTTCCGGTTCGCGTTTATCGCGATAACAATATAACGGTTCGGGTTCGGGTTCAGTTCCGGAAAAAATACCGGTTCGGTTCCGGTTTTCCGGTTCGGTTCGGGTTCGACACCCTGATATTATGGGTGGTTTCATCTCAAATCGTGCAGGCAAAAAGGGTCGAATTTTTAATTTCGCTGAAAAAAATATATGTTATGGCGTCGTCTCTAAAAACGCAGTAGCCACAAACGGCAAGTCCGTCGGATTTTTTGTTCTCGACTTACGAATTTTAAAAGAGGCCGCGGCGGAAAGCAGTGTTTTTCACATCCGTCGTGGGTCGGATGTTTCGCTCGATCTCCCGTCGTGGATTTTCAGTCCACATTATATTAACTTTTTTCAAGCACTCTGTGGGCACAGGTAAAAGGCTCTAATACCATGAAATAAATTTAGGCGTTTTGCTTTTTTTCTGTAAAAATGTCAAATACGCCCCCTCGGTCAATTGTTGACGAACTTTGACAATTAAATACTGGCGATCTACTTGGGTTACATCAATATTTTTTATGTCTATGGAGAGCCCAAAACACGCTCTTTATAGATATTATAAAATGATTTACCTGCATTAAATAGCCTTTGCGGGACGTTTACGTTAATGTTATGAGAAAACCAAAAAGTACCAATTTTAAAATCGATTTTCTCAAAAAACCCATTTTTTATTTTTTTTATTTTTTGTTAAAATGTAGATATGATAGTTGTCTACTCGAAAAGCAAGTCGAGAAAGTGTATATTTTGTTTGTATGTTTTATATTTAAGCATCAATATCGTACAAAAACGTGTTTTTGCGGCTTGAAACGGACTTGCGAATTGCGCGTCTTCACAAAGTTGGAAATATTTTTGACTTTTTTCAACGCACCCACATAAAAATGAAATACATTAGTTCCACCCTGTTATATTTATTGATCATTTAAATTTTATTATAGGCGGCAAGCTACATTGGAGCAGTTCAAAAGAGAAAGCAACACTTCTTAACAGACCAGCAGGCGTCGTAAATTTTAATGTATAGAAATCGGCAGACGTCCTATTGATTCGGGGCTTTCATTGGCCTATATGAACGTCCCGCCCTTTCGGAACCAGCAGATGACCACGACCTTTCGCGCTCGTTGTGTTAGATAGGACGGCCCGTGACAGTAAAGCGAGCAGCGCACCCTGTGTCACGAGGAGTGAAATGGTACGAATGTGTATTTGACGCGGCGAACAGTGACGGCCACCCAGGAGTAGTCAGTCAGTCAGAGTATTGCAGAAGGGAAAGCAAAGTAACTGTTGCCCGGGAGGATGAGAACACCATGGGCTTACAATATCGACGGTCAACAACAGTTCTGCCTGCCAAAACAACGCCGCGTGCGAGCTAAAACCGGCGGCGCGGGACGAAAATCGCACACGCACACGAAGATGGGCCGGTTTCGTTAGGGATGTGGGAAAATTTTGAAACCAGCCATCCGTGCACGCGTGAAACGATACCGCGTATTTGCCCAAGCTTCGAACGCCCTATCCTAGAAATGGCCGTGCTCTGCAAAGTGGTTGTCCTGTGCTTGTCCTCCGTGTTTTATTCTTTCAATTTTATGTACTCTATCTCCCTCCGCGGAAATCCGATAGCACCGAAGGGTTATCTCTTTTGGAAACAGCAAAGCCCGGAGACTAGCATCAAAAACGAGCGTGTTGGTAAATATACTTGTGTCTATTCTGCCCGGAGACTAGTTGGGTCAAAGTCAGCCTCCTTGGCAACTATAACGGTTTGTGAAGAGTGGTCTTCTCCCGAGATGAAAAGTTAGCGCCGGCTGACGTGTTTTTTTTTTTAAAAGGGAAGGGTTCAAGAAAAAGTTTGAGTAACTGCATGCAGTAACTACCTCGAAAGCTCCTCTCCCGATATGAAGCTCGAGGCATGTTACGTCTCGGTTACCTTCTCGCGCACCGCTGCTCGAAACTATTCTTCACTTTGTTCCGCACAGCCACGACGGATGTGCGGAACAGAGTGAAGAATAGATTCGAGCATCATCTGGACGCCATCATCCTGCCAGGCTTTAGTGTCATGGGACTGGACTCGGCGTCGGTCAGTTAAGACTTTTTTTTTAAATTTTATTTCGTGTGTGTTTCTTCACCCCGCTGAACTTTGTTTCTCGGGTGCGGTTCTGCTGAACTTTTTTTTTATGTTTCGTTACTAACTGTTTGTTAGCATTGTTTACTTGTTGGGTTTATTTCTTCATGGCGTAGCGGCCTGACGGTGCTGTAGAGAGCGTGTTCGCACGCATTTAGTTGTGTCCCGTTTAGGGAATGCCCGGAGGAGTTGGTTTTTGTTCTTGCCGTGTGCGGCTGAGTTTTTCTGTCTTAACTTTTTTTTCCTTTACGTGTCGTTGACTTCTTTGTCTGACCAGGCGTGGACCTATCGCCTTGCCACGGCTCGAACCTAAATCTTTTATTTTTTTACCGCAATTTTCGTTAAGATCGGAGTTGGGTAATTTTATTCTTATTTATTTATTTTTATTCCCTACCCTTCTCCGTGACAATCTCTCCGTGTGTTTTGGGTCGTTTCTGTGTCATCAGTTTTGTGTATTACGGAAGTGAAAGGATATTCCCTGGTGATCTGTGCGATGTGCGGTGAACAAACCCTAGCGTTTGGTTTCGGAAAGAATTGTATATAATAGATCAATGACGTGGTGACCTTTCATGTCTTAGTAATATGACAGCTAATAGCTAGTCATGCTAGTTTACAGTGAAAGTTTTATCAATCGAAACAATACAACGTCTGTGCCTCTTCGACATTGAAGGTCTACTAGGCCTGCTGATTTGATTAGATATGTTTCTCGTGGTTTCCCGCTCTTTTCAAAACATAAATAACTATTCAATACCACAAAATGCGTTTATAATTGATTACAAAACGCAGACAAAATTCAAGAAAACTTTTTTACAATTCATAGAAGCGCACGTTTTTTTTTGTCTGACTTAGGTCTTGCAAAACGAAGACGTCTTTTTCCGATATTGAGGCTTAAATATAGAACATACAAACAAAATATACACTTTCTCGACTTGCTTTTCGAGTAGACAACTATCATATCTACATTTTAACAAAAAATGAAAAAAATAAAAAAATGGGTTTTTTGAGAAAATCGATCTTAAAATTGGTACTTTTTGGTTTTCGCATAACATTAACGTAAACGTCCCGCAAAGGCTATTTAATACAGGTAAATCATTTTATAATATCTATAAAGAGCGTGTTTTGGGCTCTCCATAGACATAAAAAATATTGATGTAACCCAAGTAGATCGCCAGTATTTAATTGTCAAAGTTCGTCAACAATTGACCGAGGGGGCGTATTTGACATTTTTACAGAAAAAAAGCAAAACGCCTAAAATTATTTCATAGTATTAGAGCCTTTTACCTGTGCCCACAGAGTGCTTGAAAAAGTTAATATAATGTGGACTGAAAATCCACGACGGGAGATCGAGCGAAACATCCGACCCACGACGGATGTGAAAAACACTGCTCTCCGCCGCGGCCTCTTTTAAAATTCGTAAGTCGAGAACAAAAAATCCGACGGACTTGCCGATTGTGGCTACTGCGTTTTTAGAGACGACGCCATAACATATATTTTTTCAGCGAAATTAAAAATTCGACCCTTTTTGCCTGCACGATTTGAGATGAAACCACCCATATATATATATATATATATATATATATATATATATATATATTTATGTTTGTGTGTGTGTGTGGGGGGGGGGTGTGTCAGTGTTGCGGAGTTGCCACTCCGGAGTTGGAATGATTCCGGAATCATTCCGAATTTTCGCGACCCCGGAATGGAATGGGAATGGAATGGCGGCAACGTTGAGGGGAATGGAATGGGAATGGAATTAGATGCCTTTTGCCCGGAATGGAATGGGAATGGAATGGGCCCAATTCTTCTATTTTTTTTTTTTGTGTTTACGGTTAGCGAAATTGAGCCAGTCAGCGAGCCAGTTGCTCAGAAATAAAATGAGCGGGCGGGAAACAGCTAACCCGCGTGGAGCTCTAACAGACTCATACGCAAAAAATGCAATACAAAAAAGAAGCGTCAAAGCAAAGAGCAGAGGGGGGAGGAAGGGGGGGGGGGTGGCGGTGGCGCCTTTCGCGCAGGCGACGGGCTTTACTGGCGTTACACGAGAGCGAGCGAAACAAGAAACCAAGCACCAAGCAAAAGAAACGAAGGCATGGAGAAAACACGCGCGCACAGACTGAGATCTGGGAGCGGGGGACGACTCATAACTCGCAGAGCTCTGATAACTCGTTGACTCGCGCGCCGCCGAAAGATGATCAGTTATTGTTTTCTTATAGTTCGAGGAGCGTTGTTTAGCAGGCGGCCAACCCTGCTGCCTTCCACGTTCATTCGCGCGCGCTCCTTTGAAGTGCGAAACCTGGGTTTGCTTCGGCATTAAAACAAAGCGAGATTCACTTCTCTCTTCTCATCTTGCGCTTTGCTCCGACGCTCGTCTTTTTATACTGCATTTTTACGTGTAAGTCCGCCTTTTACTTGGTCTTTGTTCCGATGCTTGTTTTCTGTGTTATATGTTTTACATTCAAGAGGGTTAGGGTTACAAGCAAGCTAGCGGATTCCCGCTCATTTCCTTTGACTTTAGACTCTGCCTACTGTGTTTCACCTTGTGATGGACCGCTGCGGACGCTACGAGTCGCCCCAGGCAATCCAGCACCGTGAGGGGGACTACACGCACGGCGCGTTGCTGCGCCCCAGGGTCACGCGACACTCAGAAGGCACTGGATTGGTTTCGATGGCTCTCGTGCTGTCTGTTGCGGTCCATCGTAAGGTTAAGTAGACTGTCGTCACCGCTCTTGTCGCGTGACCGAACTGACTAGACCTCCAGAAAGACAGTTTCGTGACATGGTCTATACAGTCTCTCGTGCTGCGCCGTAGAGGTTGCACTTTGTCAGAGGATGTGTTCTTGCCACTGTGCATGGAGTCGCTTCCAGAATCCAGCAGCGTACTAGCCGTATTGGTGTGCAGGTATTTGAAGAATACAGTAATATAGCTTATTTCTGCGCCACGCACGAACTGGATATTTTTATGGTCTTATCAAACAAACACGCTGGCCGCATATGTCCTAAAACACAAATGCAAAAAAGTTTGCCAAAACAAAATTCGTGGATTTAAGTTTTGCTGTTTGTTGCGAGCCACGTGGTCGAAAGACCGATGTTTTAAACAAGCATCGACATATCAAGGGGCTTTCTCGATGTTTGCAGTACAATGTAAACAAACACTTTGTGCCACCAGCGCTCCGCTTAGTAAAATCAGTGCTTTTTTGAGGCATTTTGCATTTTTTTTGCAATTGTCTATGCGTTTGATAATGTCAGCTTTATGGTGCTTATGCCGGCAACACAATGTAGCTGTCAAGTGCCAATTTTTACGTTTAGGAATTAGAGGAATGGAATGGAACGATTCAGTCATTCCAGGAGTGGGAATGGGCCCAGTGTCCCCATTCCTAGGAGTTGAAAGGAATTGAATTATCGCAAACTCTAATTCCCCGGAATGGAATTGGAATGGAATGGGGGTGCCCATTCCGCAACACTGGTGTGTGTGTGTGGGTGTGGGTTGTTTTCGCGAACCTTTGAAAAATTATTTCTTGACAAGTATTGCAAATACTCGGCGATCAGGGTGATATGTGCTCTATTTTTGAGTGGTTCGACACTAATAGCATTGTCCTCAACTGGCCAAAACCAATTTTTTTCTATGTAAGAAAAAAGAAAGAAAGAGGACGATGGATCGTTACGTAATCTTCATATTTTCTACGTGGCTGCCTTTACTCGTGTTCTTTTTATTTGTAACCTGATGAACTAAATGGACTCTAAACATTATTTAAACAATCAGGTTAACAACAGTCGTTAGTTACCCTCTCACAGGTTGGGAGTCATCCGCATATTAATTAATATTCGCGGGATAGTAACATGGAGGAATGAAACACGAGAGAGAGCCAGAGAAAGGGGAGAGAGAGAGTATTGATAGGAGTGAGAAAGAAACTGCGGTGTTTCAGGGCCGTGGCATTGAATTGCACACTCTGGATTAGCAGGGGGGGGGGAATATTGTGAGAGGTAGTGGCTGGTATCCGAGGGATGCCCCGACAGTGTTCCATCCCGTGTCGGGTCGGCGCAGGTGTTAGCGCCGAACGAGGCGGCCGGCCCTAGCGAGAGCGCAGCCGCGAACGGAGATCGAGGGTCGAGTGTGACTTCTAAAGGGAGAGAAGACTGGATTGGTAGACTTCTACGGCTGTCACCAGGTGGACCAGTCCAATGAACGAGAAAAAAACAAGCTCATTCTTTAAATTATAACTAGGTTCTGGGTTTTCGGTTTAAACCAATAAAAACCGATAAAAGTACATCTAATCGGTTTTCTAAAATTCTGTTTTAACCGAAAAAAGGTCAGTTTTAGGGCCGTGCCACGGTGGGTGAGGGAGCGAGGGAGAAAGAGAGAGGTCTTTGCAAGGTTCGACAGTGTGTGACGTCTTTGTGATTGCTCTCTTCCAAGGTTCAACACACGACAAAAGTGGACTTGAATTGGCCTTTGAGGGACATATGTGTTCTTTCTGTGATCGGGATAAGCGCGTCGAGTTCCCGGTCCTAAAAAAAAAAAAAAAGAACTTCGGACGTGGGCCAGTATAAGGTTTTTCGCTATATGCATTTCAGAGGGCATCGATGAAAGCCGTTAATACCTTTCTTAACACCATCTCTCAAACTTCCCTGTAGTTGAGAACATAAATACAATGGATTTTGTTTTCGCCATTCCGCTGGTTCCTGTACGGTCATCACCTCGGGCGGTCATATAGTCAGAATGGGAAGGAAAAAGAAGCGCGCTGAAGATTATGCCCGCGAAGTCCGCGATTTTGAGGTGAGTCCTGACGGACCTTGCAGCGAAGACCACGTGTGTATATGTGCCGTTACTCTTTCAGGGATCACAAATATCACAGCTACAAGGATCATCTGATCGGGTATCCGATGACGTTCCTTTCATTATTCACCGAAAAAAAAACGGTCAACTTTTTGGAGAATAAATACATACACCAAGAAAAAAAAATGAAAGTTGAATTTTCTAATATATACACCGAAAAAAGTACGCCGAATTTTGAAAAAGCAAAAAATTGAAAACGCGGAACCTTAATTATAACCCAGATCAACACACTTGCAAAACACCAGGATCATTTCATGTCGAAAGAAACGCGGTATTTTTATGTCTAGGTGTTGTACGAAGACATTGATTATTATTTATTCATTTATTTATTTCAAATACTGCCGACCCTTTCAGGTTATAGCAGGAGTGGATACAGTAATACATCAACAAAATACAGGTGACTCAAGAAATTATACATAGAACAATCATTCTCACAGGTGCAACTACTCGTCAGCAAACCAGTTCATCAACTTTTCTTCAAATTCTTCAACACAAGTGACGTCCGAAAAAAACACTTGGGGGTAATCTGCAAAATGTAAGGGCGCAAACGAGTTGGTGTACATTGCACATGGTAGATAAGCCCCGAGACTACGGGTAAACGACACAACACTAGATACTTTTAGTGTTGTGTCGCTTACCCGCAGCCTCGGGTTTTTTTCAACCTGGTGTAATCTGTTCTATTCCTCAATTGTTTTGACAAGAAACCGAATATTTAAAAACATCAATATTGGGCATAAACGGGTCAACTGACAATTCATTGTTTAGTCATCGAGACCGTCTTCCTGGAGATCTGATATAAGTTTGCGTGTCAATATGGAGATACTTAAAATACAACAAATAAAAAAAACTTCAGCCGCGCAATTCTTCAACTTGAGCGCTAAGGAGGATACTTGGGCTTTCCTCAACAATGCGGAAACAGACTCGTGTCTATCGTATTTAGAAAAGATAAACCTTGCTGCTAGCCTTTGAATGCGCTCCACTTTATCTATTTGAGTTTGTGCGTCGGGAGTTCCATATTATCGATGCATATTCCAATGTTGGGTGCACTATAGTTTCATAAGCGTTGGTCCGGATATCGGAGTCCGTCCCTCTATAGAGATTGCCTCATAAAACAAAGTTTCCTATATTCTGAATTACATACATTTCCAACGCGCGTATTCCAGCTGAGATCACCCGAGATAGTAATACCAACATACTTAATAGTGTTAGAACGTTGCAAGATTACACCATCTATTTCATACAAGAACATCAACGGAGACTTCCTTTTGGTTATGCTTAAAACAGTAGTTTTATCAAAATTAATTTGAATATCCCAATTTGCACACTCAGTGAAATATAGTTGTCAAGGAGTCATTCAATAATTCTTGATCATCTACAGTTATTACGGGGGTGTAAACCAAACAATTATCAGCAAACAAACGCAATTATACAGCTGGGTCGACATCTTGTGCGATATCGTTAACATAGACTAAAAAACAAAACTGGCCCCAAAACAGATCCTTAGGGTGCGCCAGATGTGACTGGTAAAACAGGTGACGCACGACCGTCAATTTCAACGTTCTTATCAACACCAAGTTCTTATCAACACCAAGAAGCAATAACTTTTCAAGTAACTTTGTATGCGTGACTTTGTCAAATGCTTTAGATAAGTCGATAGATACAACATCTACTTGGCCACGAACATTTAGCACTTTTCCCAACTGATGAGTTGATTCAAACAACTGGGTAATAGTCGATAGCTTTCTGCGAAAACCGTGTTGTTTATCATAAACATTTATATCGAAGAAGCTTCTGAGCCCCAAGGAAATTACTACTTTTTGGGAAAAAATATTGTTTTTCTGATATTACGCTTTAACTATCTCGAATTTGCATGAAACTCATGCAGTCAAGAAAAAAAAGCATGGTGAAAAAAGTGGTTGATTACCACACAAATTTAGGTGGGTGCCTAATTACGTAAAAATGTGCCCTACCTTACACTAAAATACAAATATTGAAAGACGCCATTTCGACTTTAAATACAAACTCCAAACAGAATATGATTTATGAGATTCCTTTAATTTTGTTTGGTGGACTTGATTTCGGATGTTAAGTAGTAATACATTTTAGAGCGCAGCTCTTAAGTGCCCGTTTCCGGCTTGAGCGGCGTCGCCTTCGCCATCGTGTCGGCGTCGGCGTAGCCGCGCGGTGCATTATGGGACGCGTGGACGTCACTGGTGACGTCATCAGTGACGTCATCGTGATGATGTCATCACACCGACGTCATTCTCGTCATCGTCACGTGTGAGGTCATCACAGACCATGGCGATGACGTCAAGTGACCTCACAGGGGTCACGTGACCCCCGGTGACGTCACGTGACCCCATGACGTAACGTGACCCTCATGAAGTCACATGACCCCAGTGACGTCGCGTGACACCGTGAGGTAACGTGACCCCGGCGACGTCACGTGACCCCGTGAGGTCACGAGGGTCACGTGACCTCATGGTTACGCCGACGGCGATGGTTACGCCAACGGCGACGCCGACGCCGCTCGAAGGGACGAGTAGCACGCAGGATGAGGAGGTGTGGAGGAGGGAGGAGGGGTATACATTCCCCTCAGTACCCTTCCCTCCTCCTCAAAGCTTCGCTCGAATTCGGTGTAACAGGGGGTTGAAAGCGACTTTCCTTTTATGCTTTCATAGAGCTAATGCATGAATGCATGTGTTAAATTTTCAGAGCCTTGTTCTGTTGCGGTCTATTTAAATGACGACATCTCCATATTTGCACCTTCCAAAATCACTACCTGCATTTCTTGCGCAATAGTAATTCTGAATATTGTAAAATGCCTCTTTACTGAGCCAGCTTTTGAAGCTGCACCAGTGTTTATCTTGCGTTCACCTCTTGATCTGTATTTCCGACCTGTGTTTATTTTTGCCTACCACTTTGTTCATTCATGCCACCACGAATTCATGGTTTGTTTAAAGTGACTAGAAATAAAAGGTATATTATGGGATAGAAACCAAGATAACACGAAAATGTGTTTACCGCATTTTGTTACTTGAATAGATCGTTGAGTCCCGAAATATGTTCATAAAAACGCAGCTTATAAAAAGTTACAAAAACCACTAGGCTGGTTTGGTTATCTTAGATATGCGAAACATCGTACATGAAGACTCTCGACGTCAACTACAAGAAGAGGTCATACTTTCGTTACGATGTCAGGTAGCCACATCACAACTTACGACGCAGCTCACTATGAATAGTTCGGCACATATTTTGAGTTAACACATTATTGATCTATGCTAACAATGTTATTGTAGGCTTGATGGTTTATTAATAGTACCGAAAGATAAACGGTTTGTGAAAGCGAACTATAAGACACACTTTGAAATGTGTACATCGACTCCCTATAGTAAACACACGGTCGACGGCGCTGTCATGTCGTGTTGTTTCTGGTGCAGTCACCGTCCACCTTCGCGGCGTATCGGCGACGCTTGCGACTGCACGAAGCCGTTTCATTTCGAGGAGTTCGTCTTCCTCGGGTGGTGGTCACTTGCGCGGTGCCATCTGATCTGCCATGGCGAGTACCTCTATATCTGGTTTTGTAACAGGTTTACGACGCAATCATAGATTTCAGCGCGACTGCAGCGCGCCCCTTCAAAATCGGTTTTGAGTGATTGCTTCATTGCCTGGGTGAGAACGTGAAGTAGTGTGTACTGCCGCTCCATATTGCCGCGCGCGAAGTAGGCAGCGCGGCCGTGGCCTAACGGTTATCGCGCTTGCCTCCCACGCGAAGAGCCAGGGCTCGATTCCCGGGAGTTACGTGTTCTTTTATTTATTCTTGCAGTTTAATGTTCTGGTGAATTCGAGAACTCTGTCGCCTGTTCGAGGTGAGAATGTTCTAGTCGCCGAACCTTCTAGGTCGATTGTTCCAGAAGACAACGCGTGTACATAAGGGGCTCCGCGTGGCGATCTGCAGTCAGTTTCGCCCCAGCGTTCGACTGTGCTGTTACGCCGACCTCGACGCCCGCAACGCTCATGTTCTCTACTGTTTCATTTTTATTTTTGGGCACAAGTTCGCCCCATTAAACGTTTAGTTTCTTTAGTTATTATCGCCTCATCACTTGTCATTCGTGACATTTTGGTGGAGGTGCGGGTACTGCAGTCTAAGCCCGTAAAACGTACCCCTACGAAGACACGCCGGCCAAGTGACGTGCTCAGCCCCGGGAGGCTACCCTTCGCAGAAGACTCCAACGCCCGAGCAAGCCACCGTACCGAAGGCCAGCGCCCGGAATTTGGACCCCTGCCAAAGAAGCCAAAGAAGCGGACCGCGACGATGACTACTCCACCCGTCGTCATCCTGCCCGTCACTCCCCGCACTCCGACGCCCTTTCACGGTGAAGCTCACGAAGACGTAGAGGACTGGCTGCATCATTATGAACGTGTAGCCCGCCACAACGGATGGACGGATGAGCACCGCCTCCAGAACCTCTACTTCGCGCTGGAAGGCACCGCGAGGCACTGGTTTGAGAACCACGAAGCCTCCTTTACTTCGTGGGAGCCATGCGCCGCCGAACTGAAGCGGACGTTCATCAACTACCACCGTCGGCAGCGAGCGGAGGACCTTCTTCGAACAAGGGTGCAGGGCCCCACCGAAAACGTGACAAGCTTTGTTGAAGATGTCCTGCGTCTAAGTGCCCGGGCCGATCCGGAGGCCACCGAGGAGAAGAAACTTCGCGCTCTCATGCGTGGCGTGAAGAGTGAAATTTTCGGAGGATTGGTACGCAATCCCCCGACGACTGTCAATGGTTTTGTTACCGAAGCCACCAATATCGAGCGCGCCCTGACAGCCCGAGAAAGCCACTACCACCGAATCGCCGGCGCGCCTGCTGCTCCAACTGTCGCTGCTTCCCTTCTCGACCTGAACACCAGCGGTGTCGACAGCTTTCAGGAGATCGTCCGTGAAGTCGTCCGGGAAGAACTTCGCAAGATACTCCCCACTGCGGATCGCCCGACCTCACTGTCGGTCGCTGAGGTCGTCCGAGAGGAAGTTCACCGGGCCTTCCAACCTGAGGTTCCAGTCAACACGACGACCCCAGAGGAACCGACTTGAGCTACGCCGCCATGGCCCGACGACCGCCGCAAGCTAACCGCCAGGCCACGGCGCCACCCCGACGAGACCCTCCGATGCCGCAGTATCCTCGACGCCAGGAGAGACAAGTCCAGGACGTCCGCCCGGAGCGACCCTCGCCGAGGAAGACCGACGTGTGGCGAACGGCCGACCGACGCCCGCTCTGCTACCACTGCGGGGAAGCCGACCACATCTACCGCGGCTGCCCCTACCGCCGTCTTGGGCGGCGTGGTTTCCACCCGGACGACCCACGCCCGAGGTACGGCGAACGCCCTCGCGATATCGAGGAGTACCTCCGACGCTCGCCCTCACCAGTGCCGTCTCTCCGCCGTGAAGCCCGCTCTCCATGGCCACGACGTTCCGCGTCCCCAGCGCCACGACCCCGCCGAGAGAGCCTGTCTCCCCTTCGTCGCCGGGAAAACTGAGTGCGGCAACGCCCGGAGGTGACGTTGCCGAAAACGACCGAAGCAAAGAACCTCCAGCAACGCCGGAGCGCTCCCACTCTCCCGACGCCCCGCATCGTACCGACGCCCCTGCATCGGTGTCCAACAATCTAAACGTTATCATCGACGGCCACGACGCATCGGCACTCGTGGACACCGGAGCAGACTATTCAGTCTTGAGTGGGAGGCCCTCTCGCCGCCTTCGAAAAGTGACGACGCCGTGGGAGGGGCCGCAGATACGAACTGCTGGAGGACACCTGATTACGCCTGTCGGGAGGTGCACTGCTCGAGTCGAAATCCACGGTGAGACGTGCCCTGTCAAGTTCGTCGTTCTGCAGGACTGTTCGAGGGACGTTATCCTCGGAATAGACTTTCTCTGCGAGTATGGCGCCGTCATCGACCTGAGAACAAACCGGCTCACGCTACGAAAACATGCTCCACCACCGGAGGAACACAAAGCGACGTCCTCCGCGGTCCCAGTCCTCGCAAACCACGTAAACTTACCACCGCGGTCGAGTGTTTTCGTACTCGTCGAGATCGATGAAGCTTCCTGCGCCGAAGTTCTTCTCGAGGAAGCCTCCAATTGCTCCTGGGAAGAGGAATAGGCATCGCAAGAGGAGTAGCTGAACTTCAGGATGGGCGGACTATGGTCCTCGTGACGAATTTCCGAAATGAAACGCAAAACCTCACGAAAGGTTCAGCCGTGGGCCACCGTCGAGGAACTCCGAAACTCCGCCGAAATCGCCGCGATTACTGACGAATTCTCGCCACCTCAGCAAGACAGTACGTCGCCAGCTCAGCTCGACATTGACCCGAAGCTTCCGGGCTCGAAACGGGTGCAGCTGATTAACCTCCTCGCCGAATACCGCGACTGCTTTGCGACACCGTCGAAGGCGCGCCAAACCGCCGTAGCGAAGCACCGCATCGTTACCGAGGACGACGCGCGCCCTGTGCATCGATCGCCGTACAGAGTCTCCGATAAAGAAAGGGAGGTGATCCAGGAGTAAGTTCAAGAGATGCTGAGCGACGACATAATCCAACCTTCAAGCAGTCCGTGGGCGTCTTCAGTAGTGCTGGTTAAGAAGAAGGACGGAACGCTTAGGTTCTGCGTGGACTACCGGCAGCTGAACGCGGCGACAAAGAAAGACGTCTACCCACTCCCCCGCATCGACGACACTCCAGACCGGCTGCGCCACGCTCGATATTTCTCATCGATGGACCTGAAGAGCGGCTACTGGCCGATCGAAGTCGACGAACGGGACCGAGAGAAGACAGCCTTCGTCACGCCGGATGGACTGTACGAGTTCAAGGTGATGCCCTTCGGACTATGCACGGCGCCAGCAACTTTCCAGCGTGTCATGGACACAGTACTGGCAGGACTGAAGTGGCAGAGCTGTCTCGTCTACCTCGACGACGTCGTAGTGTTTTCCAGCGACTTCGACGAGCACTTGCAACGACTCCGAGCTGTTCTCCAAGCCATACAGACCACCGGACTCAACCTGAAGCCGTCAAAGTGTCGGTTCGCCTATGACGAACTGAAGTTCCTAGGCCACGTGGTTACTAACGAAGGCGTCCGCCCAGACCCCGAGAAGACTCGCGCCGTCGCGGCATTTCCAGCGCCGACAGACAAGAAGGCCGTGCGAAGATTCCTTGGAATTTGTGCCTACTATCGATGCTTCGGTCGGGATTTCGCAAGGATTTCCGCACCGCTCACAAAACTCACGAAGGACGCCGAGAAGTTCGAATGGGCCGAGGAGCAGCAGCAGGCATTTGACGAGCTGAAGCGAAGACTTCAGACTCCTCCTGTCCTTGGACACTTTGATCAGGATGCTGAAACCGAGATTCACACGGATGCTAGTGATGCAGGACTTGGAACGGTACTAGTTCAAGTGCAAGAAGGCACCGAGCGAGTCATCGCCTATACGCAAGTCGGGCGCTGTCCAAATCGGAGAGAAATTACTCCACGATTGAAAACAAAATGTCTTGCGGTCGTAAGGGCAAGCACGAAGTTCCGCCCGTACCTGTACGGGAGCCCGTTCCGCGTAGTCACGGACCACCACTCGCTCTGCTGGCTTGCGAACCTCAAGGGCCCGTCAGGACGCCTCGCTCGATGGAGCCTCCGACTACAAGAGTTCAACATGACTGTGGTTTAGAAGTCGGGACGCAAGCACAGCGACGCTGACTGCCTGTCCAGGGCCCCTGTCGAAACACCTTCCGGCAGCAGTGACGACGATGACGACGAGTGCTTCCTAGGAGCAGTGAACACCGACGACATGGCACGACGTCAACGAGACGATCCGGAGCTGCGCGCCTTAATCGAGCACCTGGAAGGGCGCGGGAGTACCGTACCACGTGTTTTCTCACGAGCCCTGCCGGCCTTTGCCATTCGACGAGGTGTACTCTAGAAAGAGAACTTCGGGGACAACAACTCGCCGTGGCTGCTGGTAATCCCGACCGACCTTCGGGAGGAGATCTTTCAAGCATGTCACGACGACCCGACGTCCGGACACCTTGGTTACAGCCGGACGCTGGCCCGTATTCGTGAAAGGTATTACTGGCCCAAGCTCCCCAAAACTGTCCACCTCTACACCCGATCATGCCACGAGTGCCAGCGACGCAAGAAACCGCCGACAAAGCCGGCAGGTCTCCTGCAGCCAATTGCCCCGCCAACTGCACCATTCCAGCAGATCGGAATGGATCTACTTGGTCCTTTCCCGCCACCGACCCTGGGGAACCGTTGGATAATCGTTGCCACTGATTATCTCACGCGGTACGCAGAAACGAAAGCCCTTCCTTCGGGGACAGCTGTTGAAGTCGCCAAGTTTTTCATCGAGTCCATCGTACTTGGCCCGGCGCCCCCGAAGTTCTGATAACATGATCGCGGATCATCGTTCATGGCACAGCTGACCCAAGAAATCCTCCGGCTCAGTCACACCAGCCATCGTCGTACCACTGCGTACCACCCGCAGACCAACGGGCTGACGGAGCGACTCAACAAGACAATCGCCGACATGATCTTTATGTACGTCGACGTAGAGCACAAGACGTGGGACGAGGTGTTGCCCTACGTCACGTTCGCCTACAATACGGCGGTTCAAGAGAACACTGGGCTCACACCTTTCCAGCTGGTACATGGTCGGAAGGTAACGACCATGCTGGACGCGATGCTGCCCCATGAGCCAGCTGACAATGAGAGCGACGACGCCCAGGTGGTTGCTCAACGGGCCGAAGAAGTCCGCCAGCTCGCCCGACTCCTGATTCAAGACCAGCAACGCGTCGACGCGGGCCGCTACAACCTTCGTCGCAGGGATGTCCACTTCCAGCCCGGAGACAGGGTGTGGGTGTGGACGCCCATCCGTCGCCGTGGCCTCAGTGAGAAACTGCTTAAACAGTACTTTGGACCATACAAGGTACTTCGTGGCCTCGGGGAGCTGAACTACGAGGTGATGCCCGACGGAACAAGAACCTCATCACGCTGCCCACCACGACCTGAAGTCGTCCACGTCGTGCGCCTGAAGCAGTACTACGCTCGATAGGAATGTGGACCTTATGTGTTTCAAATGACTCTTTAGTTTGCCGTCCTTTTTATGTGCTTTGTTTTGTTTTGTGTTGCATCGGGGCGATGCACTTTTTAAGGGGGAGTAATGCCGCGCGCCAAGTAGGCAGCGCGGCCGTGGCCGAACGGTTATCGCGCTTGCCTCCCACGCGAAGAGCCTGAGTTCGATTCCCGGCAGTTTCGTGTTCTTTTATTTATTCTTGCAGTTTAATGTTCTGGTGAATTCGAGAACTCTGTCGCCTGTTCGAGGTGAGAATGTTCTAGTCGCCGAACCTTCTAGGTCGAATGTTCCAGAAGACAACGAGTGTACATAAGGGACTCCGCGTGGCGATCTGCAGTCAGTTTCGCCCCAGCGTTACGACTGTGCTGTCACGCCGACCTCGACGCCCGCGACGCTGTATTCTCTACTGTTCCATTTTTATTTTTGGGCACAAGTTCGCCCCATTAAACGTTTAGTTTCTTTAGTTATTATCGCCTCATCACTTGTCATTCGTGACAATATACTCCTGGCGAGGGTTTACCTCTGTGATGTGTTCTACGATGTAAACATGCACTATTTGGTGGAAAGTTTGTTACATTTGATTGCATGCTTTACAGCTTCTGAAGCTCCAACCTTTCTTCACGGTTTCTACATCAAGTAAGGTGGCTTTTTTACCCGTTCACAAATATTTCTGTTTTTTTTTAATTTATTCTGTTAGCCTTTTTAGGGTTATTACAGGAGTGAGAAAAATACAATAAAACCTGAAATGACATCACTCAGGCTACAAACAAGATAAGGAAAGACAATATATAGCTGTTTTTTATTATCACAAGACGAGCATCAGATAAGATGAAGTAATTACTAGCATAAGAAAAACAAGTTTTCAATTAGTCACACACACAGCTCAACCAGGTAGTTTATACTCGCCATAAGTGCATATGAAATATAACGATAATACAGCGGAGTCAGGTAGCATTTTTTATTCCTTAATGACTCTAGGAAAAAAATTGTATTTAAAACAAACATTGTTTAGAGATGAATTATGGGTGTACATTGTGTGATGATGTCTTGAGGATTCAGCGGTATTTATTTCAAAGTATTCAATTCTATTGACTTTTATGCATTTGTGAATAATTTGAAAAAGAAATTACAACCTTCCGTACTTTGTTCTTTACTGAATGGTAGAAAGACAGGGAAGTTTATATAGTTGTGTGGTTGAATGACCGGTGCTATATTTATTAAAATAAACATAGAAGCGAGTCGCTATATTCTTACTAGCTTACAGCAATTAGTAACAGTATATAGATACCATACAATTTTAGCATACTTGATGAGATGTCTTACCAATGTCTTGTAATCCATATTTTTTTTTTTTTAATTTCAGGCGTTACTTTACTAAGCTGGCGTCTGAGGTCCCACAGTCCTTTGTTAGCTTTCCTGCACACGTCGTTAATATGGGTATTTCAACTTAAGCCAGGAGTAAATATTACATGTAGGTGTTTATAATTTTAACCCTTACAAGCTCGGTGCCATATATGTGTTAAATGTAGACCAGCACGTTTTTGTTTTTAGTGATAGACATGAATACAGATTTTTTAAGAATTGAACACTATTTGCCATCTGTCCCTCCAATACCTTATACTTTGTAAATTACGGTTTAAATCAATCTGGTCGTCTCGTGTTTTGATTTTACAAGAAACCACAAAATCGTCCGCAAAAAGTAGCATCTGAACTGAAATGACATTGGGAAGATAGCTTATAAAGTCGAAAATAAAAGGAGACCCAGAACACTTCCCTGGGGTACCACTGACACAACTGGCGACAAGCCAGATTTATTCCCCCAACCTCGATATACTGTCTTTGTGATGAAGGATAAGAGGAAAAGCACTTGTAAGAACTTGAATTTAAAAACTGGCATTAAATTTTACTAGCAATTATGAGTTTGTAACTTTCTGGAAGGCTTTCGCGAAGTCCTAAAAAATATATC
This sequence comes from Ixodes ricinus, assembly GCA_037355805.1. NCBI lineage: Eukaryota > Metazoa > Arthropoda > Arachnida > Ixodida > Ixodidae > Ixodes > Ixodes ricinus. The sequence goes on along the minus strand of JAZHYW010024537.1, from coordinate 12,671 downwards.
AGTTCGGCCGCGACAATTTGTTGTTTGAGGGGATCATTAACGGCTTAAACAAGTTGAGTTGTTGTGAAAAGTCCTTTGTGAAACCCATACTGCGATCGGAACAATAAGTCTTACATATTAAAGTAAGCCAATAGATGATTCGATGACATATGTTCAAGTAGCTTCGAGCATGTACTTGTAATGGAAATGGGGCGGAAGTTACTCACGTTTAAAACTCTACCACTTTTGTGGACAAGAATAATATTTGCTAGTTTCTATGCGCTGAGGATGGAACAACTACAAGAGACAGTTAATAAATTACAGTAAGATATTTAGAGACCCACTCAACTTACCTTTCAAAGAATTCGTTAGGTATTTCGTCTGGCCCCACGCCTCGTTTTCTGTCTATGCTAAGTAAGAAGTTCAAAAGGCTTTCCTCATTTATTTCTATGTCTTTAATCGGAGGTTAATTTGAAATGTCACTAAAGCTAGGCAGAGTTCCATTGTGGTTACAGAAGACGGACAATAAAAAGAATTAAAATTTTAAACACACTGCTGCTCATCTTTTGGTCACTGGCATGCTGCCGCAATTTAGCAGAATTTTAACATACCGCCAGAACTTATCAGGTGCCTCACTTAAAAACATTTTAAGTGGTACATTATGAAAGTTATCTTTAAAATTTCTTACAAGGCGCCTCAATTCCTGACTCATACGTTGAATGTAAGTTCTTTTTTATCTGTGTTTGAACCATGTGAGCTCGCACGCTTCCGTTTTAGCTGTCATTGGTATGCAATATTTCCCTGTTAATCCAAGGATTCTTGCTCTGCTTGTGTGCAACTGAGGGACGAGTCGCACAACCCACATCAAAGTCACGTTTGAAAAGGTGTCCTATAGTGTGTCTAGATTGGCGTTCGATTCGTCAAAAAAACATAAAATCCTCAAACGACTGTTCGAGGCAGTCAAAGAGGCTTATATTATCAACACTTCTAAAATTCATGAACATATTTCGCGAATGACTGCCAGAAATTTCTGGGCTTACATTCAATGCCGTAAGTGCCATCCTATGATCAAATAATCCTTCTAAAGTTACACAGTTCTAAGGAATGGTTTCAAGCTTTCAAAACAAAAACAAAATCTGAGATATATGACGTTGCTATACCTATTCTAGTATAATCTGTCACCTCCTGCGTTAATCTATAGAAAAACGCAAGCTCTAATAATTGTTCGCAGCTAGCTTCCTCCTGCTGTTCCAGGTGAATGTGATAAACAGTCAATCCTAGGTAAGTTAAATAAGGTCTCCCAATAACAACACATTACCTCCGTGGCCTACAATTAAGTCCATATACCTTCTTAGTTTTAAAAGCACCTCAACTGCAGAGTTGGAGCTCGGCACAAGTGTCAGTAAAAACTGTTTGGTTATTACACTTAGTATCAATCCGTACTGTCTTTTCATCTAGCACTTCCTCGAGGATACCAAACACACTATTTTTTATGATAATAGCGCTTCCGCCTCCTCCTCCCCTCAGCTCCGCAGGGGGCACCTGTGAAAGCAGGTGCTTGGAGAGTGGCGTCTCCACGGACCCCGAGCCATGCGGGTTCGCCCGCCCACGTCTGGCTGTGCGTGGCTTCTCGTGTCTGGGGAAAAGGGCATCCTGGGTGGATTCCAGGCCGAGTCCGGGTAGGTTTGGACCCTTCGGGCCCCCGAGGCAAGGTAATACACAACTTCGGCTCCTGCTTCTCATAGAGGGGAGTCCTGTTAAAGGCCCGGCCAGGATGATTCAGTCTAGTCTGCTTCACTCCTTCACCTATACCCTCTCTTCTATCACCTTTGTCTTCTCCTCTCTCTTTTTTTCACTCTTCTCATTTTCTCTTCTTTCCTTTCTCAACTCCTTTGGCGGCAAGGGGCTAACCTTGGGTGGTTACAGTGACACTTTCGTCCAGATTCCATGCTTGGTTTATAGTTTCTGGGTAGCGCTAATAGAAGTAAAGCTTCCAGCAAAGCCATATCTGACCAGGGGGTGTTACCTATTCCCTCGTTGGCGTCGACGCCACAGATTCCGAGACACCCTTTGCCTTTTTATAGCACCCATCTTTTTCTAAACCCCGAGCAGAGCGACCCCCCAAAGAAGGTTCGCCTCGCTCTTCCTACTTTGAGATATGCCGCAGAGCACAGCACTCCTAGATATGACAAGCTTGGGAGACTATCCGGTTACTGTCACCCCCACCGTACCCTGAATACTGTTCGCGGTGTCGTCCTCAGAAGATTGACCCTCTCGAATGCAGCGAAGGCGAGAGATCCTCGAAGGTCTGCGCAAAGGTGCTGTATCGTTGCTGTTCGACAAATCACCTTAAAACGTGATGGACAGAGAAAACCAGCTCCGCCATGCTGATACTCAAATTTGAACTCCATGCGCCTTCCATCCACTATGAAGGCAGGGTGCCAGAACTGTAGAGTCCGTCCTTTCATCCCAAATACTCAGCGGTGTTTCACGCCTGCCAGCGTTTCTCGGGCATGGTTCCCGGAAACTGCCGCGGCCGAGAAACGTGTGGAATGTGCGTGCGGTGGTACTGACCATGTAGCAGACATCTGCGAAAATGAATTCAAATGTGTGAACTGTAGAGCGGAGCCTCACCTGCCTTGTTGCTCCTGTCCAAAATGGAAATAGGGAAAATATTTCCTGACTTTTAAAGTAAAACATAACCTTAGCCTACCAAGCGGCCAAAAAACAGCTTGCCTTCCGGCAAGGGGTTCTTATGCCCAGGCAGTGTTGAGGGGACCCCCACTGTCTACGGCATCTGTGGAGATACGAGACTTTCTCACGGAGAGGGCCTGTCCTTTTGACAGGGGTCCCCTTCCGAACCTCTGATAGGTGACGCACGCTCTGTCACCTTCATGTTCTAAGGGTGCTGCACCCTCCAAGGAGGGTACCACTCCCTCCAAGGTACCAGAGGTGCCATCAGCGGCCCTAGCTGGCCCTTTTCTGGCAGGGGTCGAGGGCTCTCTCCCTCGTGCTTCCTGCAGCCACCGGAAGCCAGGCGAGCCAGGAACAACCTCCGTAGGACGCCCAAGGGACCCTAAGAGAAACACAATCCCGCCGTGATTAAGACACCAAAGGCCCCGTAAACTTATGTCTTAGCTGCTCTGGTATGTATAGACGACACAGTCTACATACCTGATATACATGTATATATATCTATACACTCTGGCCTGACCTCCTTTTAGAATACCAATGTCTCTTTTTCTTCAGTGGAACTGTAGAGGCCTCCTTCCTAACTATGACGATGTGAGCCAGCTACTAGATGATCACGGCCCCATTGCATTTTGCTTGCAGGAAACACATCTGAAAAGCGAGCCACACTAATATATTAAAGTACTTCCAGGTGTTTCGCAAGGACCGGATACAAGCCGTTCATTCATCTGGAGGCGTTGCAGTTGTAGTGCAACGCTCAACCCCATGTAGCGAAGTGACTCTGCAGACTTCGCTGGAGGCTGTGGCAGCCCGCATTTTGTTAGATCGTTTAATTACAGTTTGTTCCTTATATATACCCCCCAGTTATCAGCTAAAGATTGAAGAGCTTGAAGACCTTGTTAGTCAGCTCCCACTACCTTTTCTGCTTTTGGGAGATTTTAATGCACACAATCCTTTGTGGGGAGTGACAGACGAGATCCAAGAGGGGCTCTCATTGAACGCTTTCTTCTTTCCTCGGGATTGTGCCTAGTTAACACAAATGAAGCCACATATTTTAGTTCAACAACTCACACTTTCACTTCCATTGACCTATTTATTTGTCACCCATCATTATTCTCATTGTTTTCATGGAAGGTCATCCCGAATCCTCACGGAAGTGACCACTTTCCCATCATTTTAGAATTTAACCATCTTCCCATGACAGTCCCCACGCGCTCTCTTCGTTGGAAATTCGAAAACGCCGACTGGTCAACTTTGAAAGAATCATCTCTTTTGGCATGCACATCACTTGACGATCTCGATATTGACAGAGCCACTGAACATATCACTCACCACATTTTACAGGCTGCCATTCTTTCCATCCCCATGACGTCCTCACATCTTCCCAGGAGACCTAAGCCCTGGTGGAACAAAGATTGCCATTTGGCCAAAAAAAAACAAAATTGAGCTTGGGGTATTTTTAGGCGCTACCCTACAACACACAATCTTATTCAATTTAAAAGAAAAAGGGCCCAGGCGAGGTGGATTTGAAGGCAAGCAAAGAAAAAAAGTTTTAGAGGGTACGCTTCCTCAATTAACAGCACTATACCTGCGAAGGAAGTCTGGGATCGCGTACATAAAATTGACGGCTCTTACCGGGCATTCACTGTCCCACTCCTGAGTCGAAATGGAGTGTGCTCCTGCAAGTCTTGAGGAACAGGCCAACATCCTTGGTGAGCATTTCGAGTATGTCTCCAGTTCCCAACATTATACGCAGACGTTTCAGCGACACAAGATAAATGCAGAAAAAAGCTGTTAACACATCAGGTGGCACGCACGAACCCTATAATACTCTATTTACATTATTTGAACTTAAAATGGCACTTCTTTGTTCCAAACAAACTGCCCCTGGACCAGATGGTGTTCATTATAAAATGCTTGAACATCCTCATCCATCCACTATGGAGCTAATTTTGTACCTTTTTAATAGAGTTTGGCTCGAGGGCCACTTTCCATCCTCTTGGAAGATTGCTATCGTTGTACCAGTGCTGAAGCTCGGAAAAGATCCCTCTTGTGCATCTAGCTTCAGACCAATAGCTCTGACTAGCTGTCTTTCCAAGACACTAGAAAGGATGATTAGCAAGAGACTCATGTTTTTTTCTAGAACGAAACAACTGCCTTGATAAGTTCCAATGTGGCTTTCGTTCAGCACGGTCCACTGTCGATCATCTCGTCCGCTTTGAGACCCTCGTACGTGAGGCGTTTATCAACAGGCAACAGTGTCTCTCCATCTTCTTTGATTTCGAGAAGGCATACGACACGGTCTGGCGTTACGGCATTCTGCAAGACTTATTCGATCTTGGTTTCCGTGGCCGAATGTTGAGGGCTATACAGAGTTACCTGCAGCACCGTACTTTCCGTGTGAGGCTGGAGAAAACTCTCTCCAAGGAGTCTTTACAGGAAAATGGAGTCCCTCAGGGGGTGTACTGAGTGTCACTTTTTTACCGTAAAACGTAATTCCATTGGCCGTGCAATTCCTCCTTCAGTGCAATATTCTTTATATGTGGATGATTTCCAGATCTCCGTTTCATCCTGTAATTCCTCAATTTGTGAACCTCGCGTCCAACTTGCGGGTAATAATTTGGTCAGATGGGCCGATACAAATGGTTTTAAATTTTCTTTTCCCGTCGACGTGGTGTTCTTCAGGAACCGTCTGTGAACATGTATGATTCTCCTATTGTTGTAAAAAAGGAACACAAGTTTTTGGGCCTTGTGTTCGATTCCAAGTTGACTTCTGTTCCACACATTAAGAGCTTAAAACTCAAGTGTCTTAAATTTCTGAACATCCTTAAGGTCTTGTCACATATATCATGGGGCTCTCACCGACTGTGCCTGTTGCGTATCTGTCGCTCAGTCATTCGCTCTCAGCTTGATTATGGTTGTATTGTCTATAACTCTGCTTGGGCATCAGTTCTAATGATGTTGGATCCTGTTCATCATCAGGGACTGCGATTGGCTACTGGTGCATTTCGCACCTCCCCAGTGCCTAGTCTTTACGCGGAAGCAAATGAACTGTCCCTGGAGTATATTCGGTTTTCCCTGGGTTTTATGTACTCTGTCAGGGTGCGCTCTGTCGCGGAGCACCCTGTTCGAGATAATATTGAGACTATCAAGTTCCAACGCACATTTCAAAACAAACCTTCCATAGTCCCCCTTTTTCTGTGAAGAATAATAGTGCAGCACAATCTGTTGGGATGGATGCAAAGCCTCAGTTAGTCCAGCACCCACCAGATATAGCTCCATGAAACAACTGCCACATACATTAAGACCTTACACTCACCAAGTATAATAAAAAGGATGTTCCACAGGAAGTGATAATGCGGGACTTCTTTGAGCTTCAGAGCAGGTATCACGTGTATGCCAGTTTTTATACAGACGGGACAAAAAAAGACTCGGAGTAGGCTGTGCTATAATTGGACCATCGGTAAATCTGGTAAAGCGAATCAATTCAACAGCCTCTATACTAACAGCAGAGCTTTATGGTTTGCTGCTGGCTGTTGATTACATATTCAATAAACAACTTTCTCACGCTGTTATCTACACCGACTCTTTGAGCTCTTTAAAGGCAGCCGCATCAATGAACTGTGTAAAAAACCCACTGGTTTCTGAGTTAAAGTACAAGATTATCCTGGCTGCAAAGAAAAACACTTAGAAGCATATGTTATATTCCGGCCCAGTGTCGGAATAGGTGCGCTGGGAGGTGCCGAGTCGGCTTACCTCAAGTCGAGGCTGTGGTGACAATAGGGCGGCAGATCTCCGAACCGGGCCGGGCGGCTAAGATCAAAGAGCCACATCTCAGATCGAAGGCTGGCAGCAGACTGGCTGGCCCGTGCCAGCCTCGCGCCTTTTTTATTTTTCTCGCGCTCGTGCCGTCGCTGACGCGACGGCAAGCTCACAACCGCGTTATACCTGAATACGCAATAAACAACACATTAAAGATCACAACACACTCCCTTCCTTATAAAAAAAAGGTGCACTCATTCCATTTTTCTCCCCTTGCCGGCAAAAATGGACATGCAGAAGCGTTAAACGAGATTTTCGCGTTACACACGACCAGCGAACACACCACCAGCGAAGGCACAAACGAAGCCTTAATGTTGAATTGAGCGTTTCGAAGTGAGCGTTTCAAATTGCCGTGAAAATTCTGTAAAAAAAATACACGACAGAAGTTCAAACACAGAAACAAAGGTCATTTGTTTACAGTTTGGGGAAACTGCAATGTCAGGGCATGCAGGAGGCATAGTAGTCACTCGTAAAAAAAAAACTCGTTAAACATACTTGCTATAGGCACGAATAAAAAAAATCACACATTGTCTTCACGGAAAGAACTCAAAACTTGGAAGTTCTGGAGTGCTAAATGACATGATATAGTCTTTAAATCTCTCAGGTAGTCGTTTCGTTCGTCTTGGTCGTTCTTGGGACTCCGTCGCTATTGACGTAGGTTCCGCTGAAGGTCCTGGTGCCTCACCAGGACTCAGAGCGGTCGCATTTCCGCCCGACAGTGGCGACATGGATGATGGTGTCTCTGGACGGGACATCACAGGGCTGCTTGTTGCCATAGGTGTGAAATGATGGCGAGTGTTCGTTGCGGTTGGCGAATAGTTCCCAGTCTCAACTAGTGCAGGGCAGGATACTTCCGGACTCGTACTGGGAACAGGGATGTGATCAGGTACCAGGTCAGGAATCGTGTCAGCTACAGGCGCAGCTGGTGCCGGGTCAGGAACAAGTGCAGGTGCAGAGGCGAACGCTGCACCAGGAGCGACTGGCATCGATGCAGGGATCAAGGCAGGAACAGGCGCCAGCTGTACATCAGGCGCAACTGGTGACAGGACGGGAACAGAAGAAAAACTTGAAACACCTGTAGTCGGACCAGGTGACTTCTGCCGGGTGCCTGAGTCACCAGGCGGTGGAAGTGACGGTAAAGGAAAAGAAATGTCGTCGTCTTCCCAGTCGTCTTCGGAACTCTCTTGAGGTTGTGTCGACGCCTTCGTTAACTTAGCTGCATTCCATCGACGCCCGTCTGCAAAGCGGTACGTTGACGGTCCCACTTGTGCGTGAATTACCTGAGGTTTTGAGTATCGGCTTTGCAACTTGTTGTGCTGATGTGGTTGAAATATTCTGACTGCTTGACCAGGGACGAATTGTGGCCGCCGCACAGCTCGTCGTGCGTCAGAATAAGACTTCATCCGGCCTTGATACTGTTCCACTCGTTCTCGGAGCTCTGCTCGTCTGGAAGGAGTGTTAACAGGAACCTCCCGGGTAGGCATTCCTTGTAAGTTCAACTTGGAACGATGGATTCTCCCGTGAAGCAGGACGCATGGTGCTTGACCAGTTGCTGAGTGAGACGTTCTGCGATACGCTTCCAGATGCTCTCGAACAGCATCTCGGAGTGGCTTGCCCTGCACTACAGCCAGTTGAAGCCAGGACTTCAGTACTCTATTAAATCGTTCAACTTGTCCATTGCATTGTGGATGATATAGGGCTGTTTTCTTGTGCTTGATGCCATGGTCCCGCAGGAAATTTTGGAACTCGTGCGAGACGAATTGAACACCATTGTCGGATACAATCTCGCACGGCAGGCCTTCCCGAGCAAAGACATTCTTCAGGAATGTTATAACAGTTGATGATGTGACTGATGCTGATGCTTCAACCTCTGGCCACTTGGAGTAATAATCCACCAGGACAATAAAAAATCGCTGACTTGGAGGAGCCCGGTCGATTGGTCCCACGATGTCTATTCCCAGCTTCTCCCAGGGTTGGTGGGGAAACTCCACTGGCTGTAGCGGTGCAGGAGCTGTTTTTACCGGCTTGTCCGTCGAGTGACAGGCTGCGCAGTTTTCTACCTTGGACTTAATGTATAAATTCATTTGAGGCCACCAGTACTGTTCCCTAATTACGCTGGTTGTCCTGGATATTCCTTGATGTGTTTCATGAGCCAGTTGTACTATGTGGTCTCGAAGCTCAGAGGGGACGACGATCTTTTCTCCCTGGTAGAGAATCCCTTCATGTAATGAGAGCTGGTCTCGCACGTTGTAGTAGGGGCACAGCTCTGGAGAAATTGCATGCTTCTCCGGCCAAGACGACGTAGTGTACCGGATGACGCTCGGCAAGTTGACATCGTTCGCCGTAGCCTCTTGAAGGTGGGTGTGCGACAAAGGAACGGTGATGAACGAAATAACATCCTCTTCAAACTTCGTTCCATCTTCTGTGTCTGGCACAGGGAGTCTTGAAAAAGCATCCGCTACCAAGTTATCAGTGCCTTTTTGATATTCAACTGTGAAGTTATAATTTAGCAGTCTGGAAGTCCATCGGGTTATACGCAGTGGTCTGATGCCAGATCCTCTAGTTGACAGCAAAGTTACTAATGCCTGGTGGTCCGTACGGATCGTGAAAGGACGTCCCCATAGGTAGGTATGCCACTTTTCGCATGCCCAGAGGCATGCTAAAGCTTCCTTTTCGCCCGTCGAGTATCTTCTCTCAGCGTCTGTAAGAGAGCGGGAAGCGAACGCAACTGGACGAAGGTGGTTCCCATCCTGTTGTTGCAAAACAGCTCCTAAGCCGTAGTTGGACGCATCCGTGGATACGATGACGGGCAATGTCGGATCGAACATAGCCAGAATTGGTGCATTCTGAATGCAAGTTTTAACTTTCTGGAAGCTCGCCTCAACTTCTGGCGACCAAACAAACCGGACTCCTTTCCGGAGTAAGCGGCGAAGAGGCTCAATTACAGTAGAGCAATGAGGAATAAATTTGCTATAATACTCTACCAAACCCAGAAATGCTTTCAACTTCGTCGGGTCCGTCGGAGCTTCGAAATTGAGAACAGCGTCTACCTTAGATGGGAGGGGTGCTAGCCCTGCCACGGAAAGGCGATGGCCCAGAAACGAAAGCTCCTTAACACTGAAAACTCCTTTCTTGTTGAGCTTCATTCCCGCTTCAGAGATCCTTGACAACACCTGGCGCAGATTATTGTCATGCTCTTGTTGCGACGATCCGAAAACGATAATATCGTCTAAGTAAAATCTCACACCTTGGCAGCCTTCCAGAATTTTTGACATAATCTGCTGAAACGCAGCTGGCGCGGACGCCAGCCCAAAACAAACGCGTTTAAAACGAAACAGGCCCTCGTGAGTAATGAATGCTGTCAGGTCTCGACTGGACGGATCGAGACTAATCTGATGATAAGCTGACGCTAGGTCGAGCTTGGAAAAATGTGATGCTCCTCGCAAAGAATTCAACAGTTCATCAATGTGGGGCAAGGGGAACGAGTCGATGACGACTGCCTGATTGGGTGCTCGAAGGTCGACGCACATACGGATGCCGCCGTCCTTCTTTTTGACGACGACAATCGGCGAAACCCACTCGGACGCGTTGATGCGCTCTATGACGTCCTGACGCTCGAGCCTGAAAATCTCCTCGGAAACTGCATCTCTCAGGGAGATTGGTAGGCGACGTAACTTCGACTGTATGGGTGGAACGCTGTGCCGCACCGTGACCTTGTGACTGTGGTTGCGTACCAAACCCAAGTCCGGTGTGAAAAGATCTTCAAATTCCTCAAACCCCGAAGGCAACGTGGACGTATCCCGCGTTGACGGACTAGGGATAAGGGAACTGGCCGGCAACTGCAGTGGCCGCGAAGAACGATCCAGGCCCTCTTGAGCCCTGGAAGACGACTGGTATGGCCAGGATGTGGTGGCACTCGATGCAGCCGGAGAAAAAGCGATGCCAGCTGCGGCTGATGTACTGGGCTGCTGACTTTGTAGTAATGAAGGCTGTTGATTTGATTGATGTGTCGACCATGTGAACGGGCGGCGGTGCGGGACGTTGGCCGGCCTCACATCTCGTAGTAGTCGTCCGCTGTCAGCTGCGTCGACATGAGAACATTCATAGTCAGTTCCTGACAAAGTCATCTGTAACTCTCGGACAGCATCAATGCCCAGTAAAGAACGTCCGCTTCGAGTGACGTAAAATTCCAGCGGCGCAAACCGATTCATGAAAGTCACTTGACCCACAAAACAGCCAAGCACGGGAATGGCCTCTTGTGTGTATTGGATAAGGTTTTTTGTCGGCGGATACAGTCTAATCCTGCCGGTCCGGTTGAGTTGATTGAAATCCCTCTCATTCAGAATGGACACCTGTGCTCCAGTATCAATCAAGAATCGGAAAGGTGAGCCATTTACCTTGACTTCAGCGATGAAAGCATTGGGCTGACTTCGGTCGACCGGACGTCGCCCTGTAGTCAGCAACGGAGCATTAACAGTCGTTGCGGTGTAGATGAACTCTTGGCCCTCGGCTGGGCCGGTTACCGTCACAGGCGCAGAGCTGATGTCTTGGACTTGTCGGTTGCTGTAGTGCTGCCCAACGTTGCGGCCACGGCCACGTCCATATCCAGGATACGATGCTCGACGTTGGCTGTCGACGTAGGCAGCCTCAGGTGGACGTCGACTTCGGCAGGCGACAGCAAAGTGACCCATCTTGCCGCAAGAAAAACACTGCGCATGGAGCGCGGGGCACCTGTCACGCGCGTGACATCTTTGGGCACAAAACCAGCAAAGGTTCTGTCCGCCGTCTCCTGGCTGCGAGGGAGGGGGTCCCGCCACTGTGGACGATTCAGCCACACTTGCGGACAGGGCTGCCGTGAAACATGGCCGCGTCGTGGCGCACCGCGCTGAAACTGTGAACTCGTCGCCGCCGGCGAAGGAGTCCAACGGTCGTAAGGCCAGGGCGGGAACGAGGAACGACCATCTTGTCTCAATGTCGTAGCCGTGTTCTGGTGTTCGGCGTCGGAAGTCACGTAGTCCACTGGCGCCGACGCTGCCTCGAAACTTGAAGTCCCAGGCGTTTGATGATACTGCTCTGTGGTTCGAGCTAGCTGCTCGAACTGCAAGGCGAGCTGTGCGGCTCGATCAAGAGTTGGCATCACAGTACCAACACACTCGCGTAAGATGCGGTCTTTGAGGCGCTTCGACTCCAACCCCCACAAGAAGAAATCAACTAAATGGTCGTCGACCGCTTCTCCATAACCACAAAAAGAAGCTTGGTGGCGCAAAGCCGCTAAGAACTCCGTGACTGTCTCACCCGGTCGCTGTACTCGAGCCTTCAAATTCTGACGTTCGAGTGCGGAAGATCCAGAAAAATCAAAATGTTTTTCTAGTGCGCCTAAAAACGCCTCGAACTCGTTCAGAGTCTCGGTCCCTCGCGCTTCCTCAAGTTGGAACGTTGTGGCGATTCTTTGTCCTTCAAATCCAAGCATAGAAAACAAAATTTCTTTCTTTCGACTCGGTTCAACGGCGTCCAGCCCGGTTGCACGAAGAAACGACAGAAACGTTCGCTTCCAAACAGGCCAAGCACGAATCGGCTTCCCCGGTACATCAAGAAAAGGCGGGGGTGGCGGTATCGCGGCAGTACTGACAACAGAAGTTGGCTGAGACATATTCTCGGACAAGCTGGCACGAGGATGCCAAGATGGCGGCTCGAGTCTCGTATGGAACCGGTGTGCTCACGCGCGAAAGATCGCGGTCAAAACTGGACAAGACATATTGCCCATGCCAGCATTAAATGGAGAGGAACAATTCTTCGAGAGAGGAGTCGCCGGTAGCGTGTCGGGTCTTTGTCATCAGTTCCCTCGCCGCGGAGTCTGCCACAACCAACATTTAACGGAAAAATAAGGCCAAAATCCTCGTCGCCATTGTTATATTCCGGCCCAGTGTCGGAATAGGTGCGCTGGGAGGTGCCGAGTCGGCTTACCTCAAGTCGAGGCTGTGGTGACAATAGGGCGGCAGATCTCCGAACCGGGCCGGGCGGCTAAGATCAAAGAGCCACATCTCAGATCGAAGGCTGGCAGCAGACTGGCTGGCCCGTGCCAGCCTCGCGCCTTTTTATTTTTCTCGCGCTCGTGCCGTCGCTGACGCGACGGCAAGCTCACAACCGCGTTATACCTGAATACGCAATAAACAACACAT
>JAZHYW010024536.1:0-46398 GCA_037355805.1 Ixodes ricinus | reverse complement strand
CAGACAAATTACAAGTGAAGATTCGTAACCCGTTGTCAAAATAGGACATACCAGTCATGTTAACATAAAAGAAATGCTACCTCCCGCTATCAAATTGCGAGTTTCGGTTCTCCAGAAACGCAAATTAAGAGGAGAATCATTTTGAAAAGAAACCAATTCGAAGACATAAGAAATGTTCGCTAGATTATTATTGCATTCGGATTGCAGTACCCGGTACTCCGCTGGCTCTTTCGGGCTTTATGGACTATTGCAAGCATGGCACCCCGACGGGTACTCCACGAGTGCAAGCACGTGCAGCTTGCGCGTGAACATGGCTTTGGCAAGCTTGAAATTGCACGGGATTGTCCGCACGAGCGAAGACATGGAGGTGGCCAGTGGCCCAGCTTGCAATCGTCTATAGCAGGGGTGCACAACATATGGCCCCCGGGCCGCATGCGGCCCGCGGGCACTTTCTGTGTGGCTCGCGGCCCGCGGCCCAGCTGAGCGCAGAAACTGCTCACCGTCGCTTCCCGAGATCAGAGTACTTGGTCCCAAGTTCACACCTGCAATATTTGCACTCGGCAACTTTTGTCCCACATTTCTTGGTCTCGCAAACCAGCCAGTTGCACAGCATAGGATCCTTGAGCCATTCACCTCTCAATTTCTGGCTGTACTTCACTTTCGGAATCTCAGGATCGAAACGCGAACCGAAGCTTTAGAATCCGAAACGATGCAGCGAGGCTAGCGAAGTGGCTGCGCTCTTGGCTGGCGGTAGCAACGTTTGGCGGAGAGCACGTGGGTACGTGGGCGCGGGAGAGATGGTCTGCAGTGCTGACAGTATTGACATTTCTTTTTAAGCGCGTCGCTAAATTGAGCATATATCCAAAGCAAACTCGGCTAGAGAAGCAAAAGGGTTTAGCCCGCGAGCATCTCTAAAATTGTTCAAAATAACAAGATTACGGTTGAACACCAAAGTCGCTAAAAAATGTCGCTAGCCGCTAAATTAAGAAAATCCGTCGCTAAATGTATAGAACATCGCTAAATCTAGCAACAAAATCGCTAAAATGGCAACACTGACCGTGTCATTCAATGCACTGAGGCCGTTGACTTGGCAGAAAGCATTCGAACCCGTTGACCTACTTTTCTCAGAGTCCTCTTTTCCGGGGGAAACTCCGCGTCCTCAGTTGAAATATTCCCTCTCCACTAGACCCACAGAAAACAACAATACAAAAGCCTGTACAGCCATCCAGTGCGTTGTTATGACCCCTAACAGCGTCCCTAACCTATCCTTGTTCCAGTTCTTCTTCATCCCGTTTCCTCCTCCTTCTCTCCACGGAGGCTACAGCCCTCTCCCCTCCTGTTGGGACATGATCAGTGACAGCTTGTTGCAGATAGAGAAAAGCTAGTCGTGTCACGCTTGGAATATGAGTGCACTTCCAAAGAAGAGAAAAATCGACCAGGAGGGCCGGAAATTCAGCCAGGAGTGGAGATGGAGGTACTTCTTCATTGAGAACGCATGGAAGTGCTTATGTCTTGTGTGTCGATAATCTCTCGCGGCTCCTAAATAATACAACGTTCGACGCCACTACGAGACCAAACATGCCCTCGACTTCAGCGCTCTTTCGGATTCAGAGAGAAAAACAAAGTCCGAGGACTTAAAATGGAATTTGCTTGCTGAGCAAAGCATTTTTACGAAAGCAAAGAACACTTCTGAAGCAGCCACACGGGCGTCTTTTCAGATATCTCGACAGATCGCTCGTTCAGGTCGTTCGTTTACTGATGGCGACTTCATCAAGTAGTGTCTTATGATTGCTTCTGAGGAGATGTGCCCGGACAAGAAGTTGGTTTTCCAAAACCTGAGCCTATCAAGAATGACAGGACAACGACGTGTGCATGACATTGCCGACGACCTATCAAAACAGCTGGAGAGGAGTTGCAGTATTTTGTCTACTACTCTCTTGCTTTGGATGAGAGCACAGACATCAAAGACACAGCACAGCTGCTTGTTTTCATCCGTGGTGTGAACAAAAACTTCGAAGTGACTCAGGAGCTGGCAGAGCTTTGCTCAATGCACGGACGGACTATGGGAGAAGAGGTCAGCAAGGAGGTCAAAGACGTCATCGAGAAGCTCAAGCTATCATGGGAAAAACTCGCAGGTGTCTGCACCGATGGAGCCCCAGCATGATGGGAAAGAGAAACGGAGCCATTGCCTTACTTCAAGCGTTCAGTGGTGTAGAACTGAAGCAATCTCACTGTGTGCTTTACCAGGAAGCACTCTGTGCCAAAGTGATGAAGTTTGACCATGTGATGAAGGTCGTGACTTCGGTTGTCAACTTTATACGTGCTCGGGGATTGAAGCAGAGGAAATTTCAAGAGTACCTTAAAGAAATGGAGAGTGAGCACATGGACATCCCATATCACACTGAAGTTCGCCGGCTAAGCCATGGGAATGTTCTGAGTCGCTTCGTCGCGCTGAAGGCCGACATCATCGCTTTCTTGCAAGAGGAAGGGAAACACATACCAGAGCTGGAGGAAGAACAATGGTCGTGGGATCTAGCATTCCTCACCGATATTTCAAGCCATCTGAACACGCTTAACATAGCTCTCCAAGGAAAAGACCATCTGATTTCGGACATGGTGAGCGCGATCTTCGCGTTCCAAGGAAAGCTGCGCCTCTTCAAATTGCAGCTTGGGGTGGAAGCATAGTTCACTTTCCAACCTGCCAGAAGCTCTTTCCCACCGGCGAAAATCGGAAGACGGTAGCTGTGACGTACGCTCCACAGGTTGAGTACCTGCTCTCCGAGTTCCAGCAAAGATTCAAGGCATTCGAAAGTGAGAAGAGTAACTACGATTTTTTCCGCGACCCGTTTTCTGTCGCACCGGAAGGCACAGGTCCGACGCTGCAGCTAGAACTCATCGACCTCCAGTGCCCGCCAGAACTGAAGAGTATGCATCGTGAGACTCAGCTGCTTGACTTCTACAGAAGCCTTGACAGGAGCAAGTACGGAAACCTTGTGGACCACGCATTGAAGCTTGCATCACTTTTTGGGAGCACGTATCTCTGTGAGCAGACGTTCTCACTGATGACCCTCAACAAGAACCGTCTTCGATCTTCTATAACGGACATGACACTGCGAGATGTGCTGAAGACGGCCACCAGTGCGATGATGCCGGATATTGAAAACCTGTTTGCAGCAAAAAGGTGTAACGTGTCACACTAGGTGCGGCCCGCGCAGTTTCCAATAAACAATTTTTGGCCCGCGTCATTTTTGAGTTGTGCACCCCTGGTCTATAGTATTATGTACTACTTGCAAACCGTTACCGTGTTGCGCGTACCGCAGCTGCCGGAGCCTTAAAGGCATGTTCTTAAGCGCGCGCCCCAAGGTCACGGTATCACTCGGGGGCGCACTTAAAAGCACGCTCTAAAGGCTCCGGTTGTGTGGTTCGCGGAACGCGGTAACTGTTTGCCAAAAGTCCCTTTTTTATCGGGCGTACTTACGGGATGATAAAGCTAGTAAACAGGCGAGCTGGTTAAAATTGTACATTGTTAAGACTGGAGACGACGGAAAGAATGGGAAACTGGACAAAAGTCTGATTAGTGAATTTTAGTATTGCGCACAGGTGCAAACGCAAGCGCTGTGCGTTTCCGCTAGCGCTGCGTCATCCACGCTGCGCTTGCGCGAAGTCCGCATGCACAAATCCAAGGCCTGAGTGGAACCGGCAATGCTTACGCAAACGCAGAGGACTTGCGGTCGCTTGTATACGCAGTACTAAAACTCACTAATGAGACGTGCGTCCTGCAACCATTCTTTTCGTCGTCTTCGGTCTTAACGATGTGCATACTTACGAGAGGCCAAAAATGCTATGTTACCTCATTTGCGTGAGACGTGTCTTTTTTGTGGGATTGTGGCCCAGAGGTATCGCGCTGCCGGCTTTCAGATTGGCTCGTGATTATTCTCCACCCCCCCCCTCCCCCCCTCACAAAGGCAAATTAAATTTCTGCGGGGCGGGAATTTCATCGCTAGTGCGCGCCTTGGTTTCGATTGCTTGAGTATTGGAATCTTAAAGGCTCTTAGAGGGTATTTATGCTCGCCGAGGTTTTTATTTGAACATGACCTGTAAGAACCCCACTACCCATAACACTACTTACGCATAGAAATGAGTTTTCTATCCTCCCGAATGCAGCGCGTAGAGAACTGGCTTGTTTCAGTCGCGCTCACTGTTGTTTCCATATTCACGTGGCGCTCAAACTATGTGTAAGGAATATATTCAAATCCGTGGGTTATTTAAGACATAAATGCAATATTAAAAATAGAAAATAATGTGAACCCCATTTTATGTGGCATCATTGGAATAGCCGGCGCCATTTTAAGGCTGCCAAATTCTCCACAACACCACTTATTTTCTTCTTCTTCTTCTATGTGGCATAAAAAAAACTGCAAATATGTTTCTGGAAAAAAAGTTTGGCACAGATCACAGAAGTACATGTACTACGTCATTCTCAATATGGCGACGTACCACGTGCTGGACGACGCGATGGCGGCATACGAGGGATCAACGTTGCGATGGACGTCAGGCCGCTGCTTCGGAACTCTCCTTCGTGGTACCGGCCAAGCGCAGAGCATCGAGCGGAACGGATATAAGTGCGAAATAATCGCACGACAATCGGTTCACGCAAGTTTGTCGTCGTCGTCGCCGTCTGCTTCAAAAACCAAAAAAAAACTTAAAAAAAGCTATCGAATGTAGCGATGTGACTTCCGGCCATATGCTTTAATGCTCGTGTTTTGGTTTCAGTTTCGAGCAGTTAAGTGTTTTTGATGTATTAAACATATAACTGAATCTGGAGGAAAATATTGAATGAGTAGTCTCCTGACACTATAATAAATCACCTATACATTTGGGGCGAGATTTTAGTTGAAGAATAAAACTTCAATCTACGAGCTGTTTACAACACTCCACGCCATGTGCTACCTCATTACGGATTTTTTCATAACGGCCCGTACAATGAAGCGAGATTCCGCGAACACACATAATTCGAGTCGCCAGCATCAACGTTTCGGGAGTCGTATTTACTTTGTTATTTTAGCTGATTGTGTTAGGGTAGCAAGGCTCTTTTGTTGCTATTGTTAGCATTATAGGCAAATAATAAAAAGTCGGTACACTATTACCTTGATGTATCCACCTCACAGATGCAAACAAAAGAACCAAGTATTGGTATTAGACACGTGCACAAATAGCCTAGTCTTGCGACACGAAATGGAGATTTATGACACTCCGCCAAGCAGCGAGAGTGCAATTTTCGGAAGCAAGTGCCTGTCCCCGTACCGTTCGTCACCTATCTTGCTGCAATTACGAACAAGCTTTTTCTAAGAACGATCTCAAGTAAATACTCTTACAAACAAAATGGAAGTGAAGGCCCAGCAAACCCGAGAAAATGCCAAATCCCAGAGGAAGACAGGTGGCTCGCTTGGTCCTACCGAGCAAACATCGTCGGTATGAGTTGAGCAGGGGATAGGAATGCTTTCGGCACTCAAATTTACGTTTATCTGTATTACGTGTGTACATCCGCATAGATCCACACTATTCACGTGGCAACGCCCAAAATGACCTGTTTACACAGCGTCGTATTTTCTTGCTCCTCGACGTCGTAAGATTAGCAAAAATGGCAGACAGCGCAATCTGAAAAGGTGTGAGTCCTTCCCCCGCCGCGAATCGAGGACCGAGCAGATTTTGCCGGCTTGTGTTCACAGCTCAGCACAAGCCAAATTACGTTATTGTCTGATTGTATTACCCAACTTTCTCCGCACGAAAAAGGAGACATTTTCGAGAGAACTGTCTATCTGCGTGATAAACTAAAAATACACTACCAGACGAGAAATGATGGACGGAAAACGAAGCAATAAAACGTAGCCTCAGAGCATACTGAGCACGATTGTTTAAATAATTTAGTTTTGCAATCTGATTCGGCATGGTTCCATAAGGGTTGTCAGTTTACTCAAGGAATTATCTCTCATGTTTTTTTTTCCTTGTTTTTTTTAGAAAAATAAATGAAGGCTTTATTTGTCTCTGCCGATTGAAGTACCTTTTTTTATACACAATATTTTCAGCTTTGGAAAAGAGTGGTAAATTAATTTAAACAGGGATCAGGAATCTTGTGACGCCTCAAGAGAAAACAGCGATAAATTTATTTTAGGTGTAATTAAGTCGCAACCTGATGCATATTCTTCCTCGTGTAGGCTCTTTCTTTTTTGGCTTTTTATTAGGGTTGGAACTACCGCTTGTGACGCTAAGGAAAATCGCACCTCTTAAAATCATTGGCACTTATATACGTTATTTAAGCTCTGATAACTGTCATAACAAACGACGGCTGGCACTGCTTCATATAACGTCTCTGATGTGATGGGGCGTGCCGTATTATACGTGTTAAATGAATATGCCATGAAATCCAGAGAGCGAGAGCCATGTTCCGTCCCAAAATAAATGTTGTAGCTTTAACTTTGCTCTAGAGGCTAGTTCCTTGTTGTAGTCACGTCTTTTCGGCAGCATACAATTATGCACCGTGCGCTGTCCTCCTTTTGAGATAATAATATTGTGAAGTAGCACAGACATAACTTAAGAAAGAGACGGGAATAAACATAATCTTACACACACAGTTTAGTGGCGACTAATGCCTTGTTAAGAACGACAAATCAAAAGAGAATATATGAGGAGAGGGGAGCATGTTTAAAGGATCTAGAAATGTTTACCGGGACTTTTGCTTATAAGAAATCTGAATAATTGCAGTATAATCAAGCTTGTGGAGAACGCTAATGCAGTTCTTCTTGTATATCCTGCAACTTGAATGACATATTTGAAGCATGTGCAAGTTTTGCAGCTATCATGGTGGCGAGAATTTTGTCTGTACCAGTGGAACAGTGGTGCATACTCATATTTAGGGGTAAGGATAAAGGTAAACCATCTGGAAGTTTAGCAAGCGCATTAGGGGGAACAATTTCTATCACGGCAAAGAATGTACGAATGCTGTCAACAGTTTGGAGACGGACGACCGCTGCTGAAAAATGAATGCCACTGACACGTTCGTTCGTCTGCTGTCAGGCATTCTACGTGTTTCGACGCAAGGTAATCAGGGAGCTGCCAAAACGAAGGTAGCGATGTCTTGACGTGCATGCAGGAGTTGCTAAAATGAGATAGTTTCGTACTTCGTGATTCTTTTAAAAATTTCTTTGGAAAAATATTGATTTTCAGTCAACCTCAAATCACCTTTGTGGAGGTACGAACGCGCCCCTTGAAAGGGAACCTTCAAGGGGCGCAACTTCTACAAGCGAACCGATGGGCAGTATCTCGGGGAGCTCGTGATTGCGTAGGTTTCAGTGGTAAATGATATTTGATAACGGTTTTTATTAAGGCGAGAATCGTACTGACAAAAGGTAGGTTCTTAGGTATCGGAGGCTCTACTGTGGGCCATTCGAGGCTGTGAATTATGGGCCTCATCCTTTACAAATTTCCTCCCTTATTTCTGGAGACTACTGTCTACTCAGCGACCTCTCTAGCAGATGTACTAAGCTCCGGATCTTTTTGTTCCGAGGTAAAGAATATCCAGAAGGCCATGAGCTCAACCCTGTGCTAAAAGACGCCTCGATTTCGCCGACTGTATCTCCGTACCGTGAGTAGTATTGAGGGTTACTTCCCATTTTTCAAATGAAAAAGAAAGCTAACCAGTCTCATGAATCGGATTGAACATTGTTGTAACACCTTCAGTAGAACCAGTATCAATATCGTCAATTCAGGCGTTTAGAGCATTTTCGACGAATACTTCACTATTTATTATGTATTCTAAACAAGATATTTGTTGTGAGTTTTGTGTAAGTTATTTTTTAGATGCTGTTTTTACCGGTCATTGAGCTTTGCTGCTATTCCTTTTTGTTAACCATTTGACGGTCGTCGCTATAGATGCAAAAATATTCCAAAAGCCGGGACTCATAATGATAAAAAAACTGCGCCGACTTGACATAACAAAATAAACAATTTAATCAGACGTTTCGTTTCCCATGCGGGAAACATGATGTTTCCCGCATGGGAAACGAAACGTCTGATTAAATTGTTTATTTGTTATGTCAAGTCGGCGCAGTTTTTTGATCGCTATAGATGTACTGTGTTGATCACTTATCTACATGAGCCCAGCTAATCGAAAAACTAAGGAACCCACCGGAGGTGTTGCTATTTGTTACATCTTCGATGAACAATAAACGTTATATTCACGCGGTGTGTCGCTCCGCTGGGATATTTATGTTTTTTTTATATTAGACGCTCCGTGCATTAATGATCAATTCAAATACCGGCCACTTCGGCAGTAGGGACAATAAAAGCACTGGCTCTTCTGATACAGACTTCTAACGCGTTTAGGAATTAAAGTCAGAGGTTGAGGATTCATCATTCAACGGAGAAGCTCTGTAAAGTGTACCTCCGGTTAGGAATCTAAAGTAACAGAATACCTTGCTGAGCTGGTTGGTTGAACGACATGATGAGAAACAGCGCAAAAGGGACAGGACACAAAGTAGAAGAAGGACACTGGACATACGCTGACTAACAACCAAAGATTTAGTAGAACTTCCACGCGCGCAAAGTGACACGCGCAAGCACATGGTCTTCTTTCTCTTTCGAAAGAGATAAATGCCAGTAAAGAAAACCTCGATAAAAAATTGAGAGGAAAAAGAAACTTCTACAGTGGCACTAGAAGAACGTGGCGATACGCGTGACCACAATAAAAATTAGAAATTATTTTTGACAGCAGCATCGAGAAAACACTAAGATTATGCGCTGTGTTCACCTCACGTTCGCAACACGTGCACACCGCGTTCGGGACACAAATTAGACCCCCAACAGATCGGGGTCACATTTGAGAAATTGTAATTCCCTGTTGGTCAGATGCACTGATGCGACACGAATGCAGTGATCTGGTCCACAGTCAAGTATACGCGCTGCTTCCATGATCTCTCTCTCCAACTTGCCCCTCATGCGTCCCACCACCTTTGTGTTGTCCAACGCAGGAGAACACCCGCAATCCCTGCAGTGTATGGGTAGATGGGAACCGTGACCACTGCCGAGCGAGGCCGCGTGCTCACGCAGCCTATCGTTCAAACAGCGACCAGCCTGTCCCAAGTAGACTCTACCACAGCTGAGAGGGATCTCGTAGACTACTTCTTTAACACAAGGCACAAACTTCTTGGCATGCCTCGTGTCACAGGGGCCGTTCCTAGGTTTGGTCCCGCTTGACATCGCGCAGAGTTTAGATAGTATGAAGGGGGCCGTGAAGACAACGTCAACGTTGAATTTTGCTCCTACACGTTTCAGATTGTGAGAGATCATGTGAACGTAGGGAAGCACTTCGAAGTTCTTTGGCCTTTTCCTAGTTTCTGTGTCAGGACTTTTCATCCTCTTAAGCAGAGATTCGGCCGCCCCTCTCACCAGAAAAGCAGGGAAACCCGAAAGTTCAAGGCGATGTAGCTGAAGGTCGAAGCTCTCGCGGACGGCGTGGGGACATGACTTTTGTGAAGCCGAGCGGAGACATAGGTTGGCGATACCCCTTTTGACTAATTTAGAGTGCGCCGAGTCAAATGGTAATATTGCCTTTTTGGTTCGCGGCGAGTACATCCAACAGATGTGGTCGGAACCATTGAAGGTCAAACGTAAATCCAAGAACTGCAATGCACCGTCCGCCGGCAACTCGATCGGGAAACGTAAGTGGGTCGAGCACTGTTCAAAAACTTGTCGGACAGACTGAGCGACAGAATCCAGGCGAGTTTGAGGGGGTACGCTAACGAAAACGACAAAGTCCTCCACATATCTACAGATCTTGACAACAGGGACGTCAGTCAAAGCCTATGAAACAGTGCAGTCGAACTTCGCGAGATAGATTTCGCACAGTACCGGTGCAACACTGGACCCGATACAAATCCCGCGTCTCTGCAAATAAACCTTGTCTTTATAACAGACGAGGGTGGAGTTTAGGTAGCAGGTAAGCGCCTCCAAAAGGAGTCAGTGTGTACTCCACACGTGTTCTGGAAAGCAACAGTACCCGATGCTTCAATCGGTTTTCTGACGGTGACCAAAAGTTCATCGTGTGGAACGGAGTAAAAGAGTTCTTCAACGTCCACCGAGAACGCGTTGTTTGGTCCGGTGAAGTCATTCCCCAACAATCTACTAGGTAAGCAGAACTTTTCACCTTTTAAGGGTCCTCAGGAACTAGTCCACTCAGGTGTATTTGTAGAAAGCTGCTCACCTGAGCTTGCCAGCTAGCTCTCTCAGTGATAATCGCTCTGAAGGGGCACCCGATCTTGTGGGTCTTGGCCGAGGAAAAAAATCTCCAGGACGTTGACCTTGCACTGCTTCACCCGTTTAGCCAAAGCTTCGAGCTTCAACTCCCCCAGCAACGCAACGGCCCTTGCCTTGGCCTTGGCAGGTCGTGTCTCTGAAGTCTTAAATTTCTTGTTGATGGCCAAGGTGGCCTTCTCTTCAAACAGAGTGTCTGGAAGTACGGTGAACATTCCTTCCTTGTCCGAGAGGAGGAGTGAGAGACCTGACTGCCGAAAGTGGTCAGCCACCTTCCGAAGGACTACTTTCCTGTTTTTCCTACCGGTGTAACAGTGCTGCAAGGACTCCACTCCCTCAGAAATGCATCGCTCCTTTTCTTCCATCCCAGCTTTCCCAGCAATCCTGTGGACAGCTGCGAGGAGGGAGAACTTGTCCACTAGGGCCTCCAAGCAAAACTTAGGCCCTCTCTCCAGCACTCTTTCCACCGCTGGGGGAACCGTGGCACCACCCAAGAGGACTACCGGAATGACACCCTTGGGACTGTGATCCACCTCGGCCTGTCGAGGCAAACAAAATGACCTCACCGGAGCAAACAACGCGTTCTCTGTGGACGTTGAAGAACTCTTTTACTCCGTTCCACACGATGAACTTTTGGTCACCGTCAGAGAACTGATTGAAGCATCGGGTACTGTTGCTTTCCAGAACACGTGTGGAGTACACACTGACTCCTTTTTGGAGGCGCTTACCTGCTACCTAAACTCCACCCGCGTCTGTTATAAAGACAAGGTTTATTTGCAGAGACGCGGGATTTGTATCGGGTCCAGTGTTGCACCGGTACTGTGCGAAATCTATCTCGCGAAGTTCGACTGCACTGTTTCACAGTCTTTGACTGACGTCCCTGTTGTCAAGATCTGTAGATATGTGGAGGACTTTGTCGTTTTCGTTAGCGTACCCCCTCAAACTCGCCTGGACTCTGCCGCTCAGTCTGTCCGACAAGTTTTTGAACAGTGCTCGACCCACTTACGTTTCACGATCGAGTTGCCGACGGACGGTGCATTGCAGTTCTTGGATTTACGTTTGACCTTCAATGGTTCCGACCACATCTGTTGGATGTACTCGCCGCGAACCAAAAAGGCAATATTACCATTTAACTCGGTGCACTCTAAATTAGTCAAAGGGGTATCGCCAACCTATGTCTCCGCTCGGCTTTACAAAAGTCATGTCCCCACGGCGTCCGCGAGAGCTTGGACCTTCAGCTACATCGCCTTGAACTTTCAGGTTTCCCTGCTCTTCTGGTGAGAGGGGTGGCCGAATCTCTGCTTAAGAAGATGGAAAGTCCTGACACGGAAACTAGGAAAAGGCCAAAGAACTTCGAAGTGCTCCCCTACGTTTACAGGATCTCTCACAATCTGAAACGTGTAGGAGCAAAATTCAACGTTGACGTTATCTTCACGGCCCCCTGCAAACTATCTAAACTCTGCGCAATGTCAAGCGGGACCTAACCTAGGAACGGCCCCTGTGACACGAGGCATGCCAAGAAGTTTGTGCCTTGTGTTAAAGAAGTAGTCTACGAGATCCCTCTCAGCTGTGGTAGAGTCTACTTGGGACAGACTGGTCGCTGTTTGAACGATAGGCTGCGTGAGCACGCGGCCTCGCTCGGCAGTGGTCACGGTTCCCATTTACCCATAAACTGCAGGGATTGCGGGTGTTCTCCTGCGTTGGACAACACAAAGGTGGTGGGACGCATGAGGGGCAAGTTGGAGAGAGATCATGGAAGCAGCGCGTATACTTTCCTGTGGACCAGATCACTGCATTAGTGTCGCATCAGTGCATCTGGCCAACAGGGAATTACAATTTCTCAAATGTGACCGCGATCTGTTGGGGGTCTAATTTGTGTCCCGAACGCGGTGTGCACGTGTTGCGAACGTGAGGTGAACACAGTGCACCATCTTAGTGTTTTCCCGTGCTGCTTTCAAAACAATTTCAAATTTTTATTGTGGTCACGCGTATCGCCACGTTCTTCTAGTGCCACTCTAGAAGTTTCTTTTTCCTCTCACTTTTTTATCGAGGTTTTCTTTACTGGCATTTATCTCTTTCGAAAGAGAAAGAAGACCATGTGCTTGCGCGTGTCACTTTGCGCGCGTGGAAGTTCTACTAAATCTTTGGTTGTTAGTCAGCGTATGTCCTGTGTCCTTCTTCTACTTTGTGTCCTGTCCCTTTTGCGCTGTTTCTCATCATGAGGAATCTAAAGCCTCTGAAATGTCGCTGAAGCGGATGCACCAAAATAAAATGAAATGGAAGAAAATAAGGTGGCAACTTTTGGCCTTCCATATTTTTTTTACCTTTCTAAACCTAAACAGGGTGCAAGCACTCTATGTCTTCCCGTTAAATTATTAAGAAAACGCCTCATGGCAAAAAATTAAATTAGGACGCGCTTCTCGGTAGGATGATTAAGGAACAAACTATTACGGAACAGCAACCCCAATATTCGCCAAATGACACCAAGAAACATCTTGAAATTTTCGCAGTGATCTCAGAAGCCCCCGCTGCCGTTTTAATGCCTACTACCAATTACAATGCACCTCCAATCGAAAGTATTCAAGTTGTCTGTATGATGTAGCAATTCTCAGTAGTTCCACATGTTATGCTTCTTGGATCAATTCGTAAACCAAGGTTACACCTACTAACGCCGAAGTTTTGTTTTTACATTTGAAAAACCTAGAATAATTAGTAAGTAGTGTCTTGAATATTCATGAAGGCGATTTTTTGCGCTAAACCTTTCTAGTTTACAACACGCGTGGCCATTTATGAAACAACTTTCATCGATACTACTGTGCCTAAATATTCAAAATTAAAAATATTGCCAGCCTATTTGGTCAGACTTAAGATTCACTCGTATGTGGTATGGCTTTTAATTTGATACGGGTAGATATCTAAATATATTTGTAAAATTAAAGTACTTGAAAGCTTTACTAAAAGGTCCACAATATACACGAAAACGTCATCAACTTATCGCATGATATGCACTAAAAATAGTGTACATTGCTCACCAAGAATATACTGAGAACGAGAACGATGTTTTGTTTAATGAGACCGCTAACCTAGAAGCAGCCGAAGATCTGCTTCAGGACGTCGAGGAGCTTAATGAAACAGCCGTTGCGGAGGAAGACGCTTGCTTACGGTCCAAATCGCGGCTGAAGTGTGGATACCGTACCCA
The DNA here is from genome assembly GCA_037355805.1 of Ixodes ricinus. NCBI lineage: Eukaryota > Metazoa > Arthropoda > Arachnida > Ixodida > Ixodidae > Ixodes > Ixodes ricinus. Next base: position 32,891 of record JAZHYW010024536.1, on the reverse strand, counting down.
TTTTGCCTTCCAAGGTTTTCACGCTTTCGCTACCCATTCGGACTACGATGCACAGGCGGCTGCCGAAAATGCAATGTTCACCGTCCATCCGTAATTTTGATCATAAACAAGCGGCTCGCCCTGCGGGGGCTGTTGTACTGAGCTCTACGTTGTGACGTAGCTTTTCTGCTGCCAACAGGACTGTGCTCCCACGAGATGAGACATGATTGGCGTGTTCTGTTTATGTTTGGTCTGCACTAGGGATGTGCCAATAACGGTACGAATCGAAAAGCTCCGCGGAATTCACAGCCTTCGTGGTGAAAGAAAAACCCACGGGATAATTCGGTTCTCTTGGCAGTGTTGACGCTACAGATAAAACTGCGTTCTTCAATTTGAAACACCATTCATGCACTCTTAATATGAACTGTACTACCTTCAGCCTGTATTTTTCACTGAAAATTGGCATCGTTTGAGCACTAATTAAGGGATCACGCCCAATGAGTAGTGGCTGTCCTTAGTTTTGCTGCACGGGAGTTCTCTTTCAATTATTCACACTCTCACATCCTCACACTCGTTTACGGCAATGGGTTGCAGTTACACTCCTGTATCATCTTCCTAACGCCCTTTCGCTTTCTTTTTCCGTTTGTTTTGTACACAGTGGACAGGAGAGAAGGCGTAGCCAAGAGCCCGTCTCCAAACTCAATCAAAAGTAGGATGAACCAGCGGCTGCTGAGCAACGCCGACCAGGAGTCGCTGGGTGCGGTCAAGAGGATGTCCATTCCGGAGTACCAGGACCCAGCCAAGCGGACGCCCGAGGACAAGACAGGCAGCCAGCGAAAACTCAACGGAGGTTGTCCGATCCGCTGGGAGTGCCACGATGCAGACTCGGACGGCGGTGCACCAGCCGACACGAGCGAAGACAACCTTCTCGAAGGGGTTATCCAGAAAGAGACGTGCCTCTAAGGTTAGGCCCTTTGTCGTGGCTTTCACGGACCGTGTACAGTGATCCCCAGAGGACTGACTGAACCACGCCACTGCCCCCTTGTTGATGGAAACGTCGAATTAGCCTGCGTTCAGTGATCTCGGTAACCACGTCTGGACAATCATGACCGCTAAGTGGTTGTGAAGAACTGTGACCAACCATCAAAGTCAGTAAAATTGGCTGTCTAATTAATTGGGGTTGGGAACCGGTTGAACCGACTCGACTACTGAGAAAAAATATATCAAACCCTCGATATGAGTACGCAAGAATGGCATGTTAAACTTTTACCGTTTATGGAACCATGCTGGAAATATTTTGCCTCAAGAGTTAATCGCATAGTAACATCATCTGCGAGCATTTTCACCGCCAACCCAGAGCTAATTCGCTTTTAAGAAAGGTGAATGGCCTGGGACAAACCAACCACCTCTGAACTTTAAAAGTTGACAAAGCGGAGTGTGGATTTAGCGGAAACCGAGTCCAATTTCTCGGGCTATTTATCTGCGGTGAGAAAGTTCTACGATCTCCACATCTTCCTGCGAATATCAACGAGGCAATGCTTGAATACCATCAATTGTTGTCACCACACAGTTTTAAGCTCGAACTTGACTGAAATCGAATACACAGAGTCGTCAATATATTATAAAATGTCTGCCATTCCATTACAAGAAATTATTATTTCCGCTGACGTTTCTTATTTTTCAAAAACGCCGCCAGCTTAATCATTAACTGGCGATTTCCTACACAGAGCAGTGGTGAATCCTTTTATTTCTCTATTCGTTTATTTCACGTACCAGTGTCAACCAATTCAAAGCAATGGGCGTTCGTGTTCTCGAGAGCGTCAATCGCCAAATAATTATTATGCACTCGTACATTTTACTAAATATTAACTGTGTTAGAAAGGTATCTCTAAATGTGTTAATGATGATGTTTCCTTGTTGTTAGACACGTGCAAAATGGATTTTAAACCGGGCTCAGAACACGCAGCATGTTACATCACATTACGTCACCGTAAAAAAAAATGTGAGAAAGACAAAAACCACCACTGGCCGTCTCAATTTCAAGATTATACACCACACTATTGCTTTTTTTAAATATAAATTAGCAGAAATCTCAAACGAATATTGGCAGGTTGGACTAAAAAAACTATCACTTCAACAAACATACACTTTGTTTTGGAAATAAAAAATATACCGACGGAATGTTTATTTAATAATGACCAGTTGTTTGCGTGTCTGTAAACGGAATGAAAGATGTAGGTGACAAAGATGACCTACATCAGGCTGCATAGAATCCAGATACAAGCTAAATTGTAAGTTCTTGCTGTATGTATTTAATACAGGTACTTGCTTGGTCATTTTTAAAGCTTTTCGCAACAACATTATTGTCTGGTTGACCAAAAGAACATTTGAAAACATGGAGAAATACAATTAATATTGGTTAGTCTAAAATTGCTTTTTCTTGCATGGAAGTGAGTTCTTGGGAAATACCAGTCATCTACTAAAACCTGCATTCTATACCACATCGAAACATCCAAGAAAGCCGTGCAAAACATTTTTGGGCAAACAAGTGTTATCCAACAAGTTCATTTCAAATTAATCTTATATGGCTCCAGGAGCAGCATCAGGTTGTACTGTAGTGTTCTACCATAGGAAGCGTTTTGAGGTCAGTATACAAATTAGTTTCCAATAGTAGTTTATTCTACAAAATTTGATGTTTTTTTTCAACATTGCGGTTTTTTCTAAAAATGTCTGCGCAAGTACCCAGGCAGCACACCATTGTTGGACCCCCGTTGGACCAATGTTGGCAAAAAATGGTTCCAATATTGGTCTGACGTTGGCATTTTCGAAAACGCCACCCGATCCAATGGTGGTCCAACATTGGTGCCAATGTTGGACCACTGGTTTGCCAACGTTCTAGCCCACGTTGGACCAACGTGGTTTGCGCTTTTTTTATCCAATATTGGCATAGAGGTTTCACCGTTGGCTGAACCAACATTGGCATCCAGCGCCTTACACACTGGCTCTTCCAACATTGGCTTAAATATTGGCTATTCCAATATTGGCATCCAGTTTAATACACTGGCTATTTTTTGCATCCATTGTCTATGACATTATTGGATGCCATTTTTCAGTCAGTGTTCTAACCAGTGTCACAAAAAGAGTGCAGAGAACCAAGCAAGTCCCTTGCCCTTTTTCCTCAAGCACTGTTTTCTTTCTGATACTAAAATCTAATAAATGCAGCAATTTTACCACATTTGGACACTTTAGAAATCAATAAAGCATGCAAATGAATTGTTCATAACGTTTGATAGTTCATAATTTATTTAAATCGAATAAAAAGATTTAAAAAAATTGTGCAACCAGGGGGCCTAGGCAGACTCGGCGGCACGCTCGGTAGTGGACAGGGCAGAGGGCTGGGTGAAGAGCTGGGCAAAGGGATTCCACGCAGGGGCCTGGCCACAGGATTCTGAAAGAGACAGAAGCGGTGGTTCGGATTCAGGTGAAGGGTTTCAGAGGCTCTCAGTTCTCTCTTACGCTTGTCAATAATGAATATCAAAATAAAACATAGCTTCATTATTAATCGCCGCCCTTTAATTAACCATTCGATTAATCGGCTCAGTTGCTCTGCAAGTATAAAATCTCGGAAAGGCCTACCGACTTTTTTGTGTTTACTTTTCCATATTATAAACTTTCTTTTCCAGTGAATTATTTTTCGTTATTTTGTATGTAAAAAACTTAGTACTGCCTTCTAAAATAAATAGATGCGCAGGTAATACGCCGGGGCCGGCTTGGTGGAATCAGTGTCTCAGCTTAGACTGGGTGAAGGAAAGCACTGTAAAGAATGGGACGCGCGAGCGTCTTGAGTCGATGTTTGAGTCCCGTTCAGCTCGTACGCTGGCTTTGACAGTGCTTTCTTTCCCCCGTCTCAGCTGAGACGCTGTTTCTAGAAAGACGGCCCAGGCGTTTACTATTGTTTTGTTCGTCCGACTTGTCCTTACTCAGAGCTTGATCGATCTAGATTAAAATATTGATAGTGGTTTAAAAAATTAATCAAATAGTACGAATGTTATTTCATAAATTGCTTAACTCTACTCTTGCAACATCATGGCGTCCCTCAACCTTTCATCTAGCTTTAAGAAGTCTTAAGAATTACAATCTCGCCATTTAAGTTCACACCAATATTTCTACGTTGATTTGAAAAAAAAAAAAACGTTTTTAAGATTTACGGTATTTGCGGAACGGAAATATGTAGTTATTGTTGCACCCATATTGCCTCCATAATATTTACAATTTATAAATGCAACCGCTGGCCTCCCTCTTCAGCTCACCAGTGTCAAACGCACTACTAAATTAACAATTCAATAAATACCCCGGTATACGTAACAACATGACAGTTGAACAGAGCTTGATGCTTGAATCAATCAAGAGTTTAAAATAAATCGCGCAGATAAAATAGCTTGTCGTGTAGAGACAATTACTGGCAATTACACTCGCAGAGCGCGGTGACATAACTGACACTCCACTCGCACCCAACAAGCCAAACCTTGGCAAATAAGGACTACACAACGCTGTGGTATTCGGCTTGGAAATACCGGGAGGACTTTTTACTACAGCACACATCTACCGCTAAGAAGACAGCCATATTTTAACAAAAAATAAATAAATAAAAATGACTTCGAACACAAAAATAACCAATCAGAACGTCTCTCACGGTCTATTAGAATAAAAAGCACTTGCAAATAGCGCTGTACAGGGCCTTTCGGGCCGATCGCTCTGGATTACACGTTGAACTCGTCGGAGATTCCTGGCACAGAGTTCGACACGGTTCAAACTCATCGGATAGGGACAAAACGTACATTGCGTAGCAAGAATACCTATCCCCAATGGTCAGGAGAACTTCTTGTCACTCACATGGAAGAGAAGGCGGTCAGTTGTGTCTTCGGTCCGTCGAAGCTAGTGGTCACATGTATGCCCACAACAAAGGAAGATCACCGGTGTGTAGGCGCTGCCGAAAGAATATCCATGGTCTTGGCAATCCGCATATGTTGAAGATCGCACTTGGCACTAAGACGAAATGCGCTGCTGGTGATCGGAACTCTAGAACTAGATTTACCACATTTACCGCAGAAGCGAAATCCACAGCAGGCCCGCAGGCCGTATCACCCGCGAAGCTAGGTCCGGTCTTCGCAGGCATTCCGGGTTTGCAAACGGCTAATGCGTCATCCGTCAAACCACGTGATCACGCTTCTGCCGTTACCCGCGCACAGAGAGCGGATTCAAGCGATAAAAAGTGTACGCCTCATTGGTCCGGCGAGTACGCACCGTCTACCACGCCTTCAGCTTAGGGAGAGGGAGAAAATGAGAGAAGGAGTAGAAAGAAAGCAGCCCAGAACGGGGGTGCGCTTACAAAGGCTAATCTTCAGGCCCATCTCAACAATGAACCCAACCAGAGGATTAGTCACTTGTACCCAAGGTTGATAGTGCAGTGGATGTTATGCGTGGCCTTGGGCTTTTAGTCAGGTTCCGTGCTCTGCCTTATCACTAGCTTCGAGACTGTAGTCACGTGACCCTAACCGGAGACAGAATTGGCCTAAAACACGCATAGCGTCTACCCTGCTGCCAATACCGATTGAACAGGACAGCTCTCTGAAGGCCAGATTTTGAATTCCTAAATAAGCTGTCCAGCCCAAAAGTGATTCTAAACGGGGCAAGTTTGAAGACAATGTTTTACGTCGTATAACTCACATTAAAATTTAGAATGAAGAACTAAGCGCGACTATTTTTTTGCGCACGATGTCCACAAATAACTAAATAAATATATATTATATTACTTTTTATCAATAAATTTAAAATTATTTGTACACTGTTAGGTTCGCGTTTTTAAACTTCAAATTTTTTTTACGAAAGAGTTACACATAAAAGACACCACGGACAGCACATCGTTCGACTTTCAACACACGATGAATCGGTTGCGATGCTGCGCGAACAATTTCGGAAAGATGCTGCGTAGGATACGCCGGGCGCAACGGCTTCGCAACCGTTCGAAGGGCAAAGGATTCGCGACGACAAAGTAGCGTCTTCCAACTTCAGTAAGCTAACGGGGCTCGAGAGTACCTCGCTAACATTTCCGCAGAGCGAGCGCGGCCGACCAGATGGAGGCGCAGTATGCTCTCGCGTCGCGATTGCTACGTCGTTCTTCTGCCTACACTGATGACATGTGCACTGGCAGTCGAAGCAGCCCTCTCGAGACTTCATTCGAGTCCAATAGACGACTTTCTAGCGCGATAGACTCTCGTAAAACTGAGAGTAGAAGTCACTTCGGTTGGCGGCGTAAGCGGCGGCTTTATGTTTGTCGACACCTGCGTCGTCAATGACAAATATGCACAGAAACATTAAATATAAAAAATAGAGCACGCAGAAAGAAATACAAACATGGCAGGGGCACGGACAAAGTAGAAGACGTTAACGCTACGTAATGCATATGCATACAAAATACACTAGAAAAGACAAAAATAATTAAATCTAAAAAACGGAATTAAGTTTTCAACGCCGAGGTAAGGCAATGCGAAAGAAGAGCAGCCGGCAAACAAACTGCAATAATCCTATAGGCAGCTAAGGACGTATTTGTAATCGCGGTTATAAAGCACCGGCGACGTACGCCCCATGAAGTTGGCTAAATAAAATTCTCGCTCCGAGCGAGCGCGTGAATGACTCTTTTCCACTTTCCTACCTCTGCAATGCAAAAAAAAAGGGTCGCGGGTTTATAGCCTAGGCGACACAAATATCGATAAGCCATTGGCTATGGCAGTGCAATATTGACCAGCCTATACCATGACATCACCAATATTGGAAAACTCTTGGCTTTGACAGTTTAATATTCACCAGCTTAAGCCAGCGTATATTCAATATCGGAAAGCCATTGGCTCTGACAGTCCAATATTGTACAGGTTATGCCGGCGATATCCAATATTGGAAAGCTATTGGCTTTGACAGTCCAATATTGGACAGCTTATGCCGGCGTAAAGCCAATATCAGAAAGCCAGTGGCTCCGACAGTCCAATATTGGACAGCTTATGCCGGCGTATTTCCAATATTGGAAAGCTATTGGCTTTGACAGTCCAATGTTGACCAGCCTATGCCAACGTATTACCAATATTGGAAAACCATTGGCTTTGATAGTCCATTATTGTCCAATGTGATTCCAATATTGGGAAACAAATGGCTCATCGGGCCATTGTTGGGCCATTCTTTGCCACATCAAATCCAATGTTGGCCCAATACGGTGTGCTGCCTGGGTAGACACAGGCTCACTTGTCAACTTACAGGGTATCGCGTAATAATTTTTTTCTATTGTTTATGAAAATGTGTTTTTCTGTGCACACTCAGACTATAGCCGTCACATATATAAATATATATGGCTGCTATCACCATAGCCGTCGTTTATATTTCATGTAAACCTTGGCATATCCGTAGAATTTCTCAAATTGTGCATCCTCCCAGTGGCCTCTCAAAATGTCACTCCTCGGCGAAGTGTGAAGTTCTCACAGTCGCACAAAACAATGTGTATGCTGACGCTGCAAGTTATTAGCTACAGTACGCATGACGGTTGTTTTGTTGTTTCTTACTGTCGGCTGGAACTGATCTGGTGACACTATATGCGGGACTGAAAGATTTGAATCAAGCTTGCCTAGTTACAAAACAAAACGCAAAAACCTTAGAATAAATGTGTGGAGGTATAAATAAAAAGTGCCAGCTCAATCTTTGGGAGCTTCTTGTTCAGGTTACATGAGTCAGAGACCAATGGCAGATATAATTAAAAACTTCCTGGCATGCACACGGTCGGAGCACTCAGGTTAGAGTGCAATTGACAATTAAACTTTTGTAAACTACATCATAATCAAACCCATCCATAGTGCGGTAATAGCTACTTTTTAAGAAGCAAACATCACCATTTTTGCATAACATCATACTGAATCAGTTCGTTGTTACTAGTCTTACAAAAATAAAGTTTAAGCATCATCATTTCTTGTTTTTTTGTATGTGCCAAAATTAGCCAACTATTTTAAAGTTTCTGGATTGTGCAAGCGTCATAGAACGATCAGTCACATAAGTAATACCCTAAATATGCTTATGCAATAGTATGTTCGTGATGTGTGTAATTTGGCATGTGGGGACTAAGTTGTTCTTTGAAAGATCTAGATGGCGGCCATTTAAATGCACTGCAAGATTAAATTTCTGTAATGTCTCTGTTAACATTCTTATCTTTATAGAAATAAAGAAAATATGTGAACTTTTGAAGAGAAAAAGACTTGTTGTTTTCTGCTTTATCTTCAGAGACAGTGCTCGAAGCCCTTGTAGTCATCCCCGGATTGTACGAAGTCATTGCCCTTTTTTAACTTCAACATATCAACGAGAGGCACATGTAATGTTTTAGGGAAGGTAAGAAAACTCTCTATTTGGGCACGTGTGCTTTAAAGTACATCCTATGGTTCTCACATGCGGTTGGGTAAAAGCGAAACCTAATCTTTTGCGATTTTTGTTGAAGGCTTGCGTAATTCTGGTATTGAATAATATTGAGTAGTGAAAGTAGTGGAACCTATAAGAAAAGATATAGTGACTGAACGGATATGTCATATAAACACCCAATTATTTTTCAAGGAAGAATAATATTTTAGGACGAAATGTGCTTTATGTAACATTTTGTGAACCTACAAGCAGCTCATGCCTTCTTCCGTGTCGACGAAAAATGGTACTTTTCTTTAGCTCCCAGTTTTTAAGAATAGTGTTTTGAAGTATTTTACCCCTATAATGCCCGAACATCGTAGGTGCGATGCGCCATCTCCACAAAGGAAGTTTCCGTTTGTTATTTTAATCTACAATCACCTAATGTATCATTGATGATTCAGATTGCCTAGGTTTTCGATATTTTAACCATTATATACCGGGTGTTTATTTTTAATTCGAACAGATTTATTTTAAAAATCCGTAAAGATGCACTGATATGGTTTGTGCAGGTGAGTTATACGGCCAGGGGTACATTATGCGGGTGGCTAATCGTTGATAAGTCGGCGAATTAATTAAAATAAACTAATTAACCTTTTAATTAGTGGAAATAAAGATATGGTTTCAATTGGAACTTAGAGAGCGTCATCGAAAACCACTAAATCAACCATTTTAGAACGACTTGAGCTCGTGAACTCGGGGCGCGCCGTAGTTACCACTGGAAGCAGGCGCAAAGCTACAGTTGCGGAACGCGATAATGATCTAATCATCCGCGTTCCGCCACTGCTGGCTTTGCGCCAGCTTCACAAATGGTAGCTTTGGCGCGCCCCCGAGTTTCCCACGAGCTTCAAGTCGTTCTAAAAAGAGTTGATTTTGTGGTTTTCGATGACGCTCTCTAAGTTTCCAATTGGAACCATATGTTTATTTCCACTAATTAAAAGGTTAATTAACGAATTTTAATTAATTAGCCGACTTATCGCAACGACTAGCCACCCACATAATGCACCCCTGGCCGTATAATTCACCTGCACAAACCGTATCAGTGCGTCTTTTACGGATTATAAAAAAAAAAAGTTTGTTCGAATTAAAAATGAACACCCGGTATACATATATATATATATACAGGGTTTTTCACGAAAGGTGGACAAATTGATACTGCGAAAATCACGTGTCGCAACAAAAGAAAAGGCTTGTGTCATTTTGGTCCTGGGCCCAGGACCTATTTATAAAATTGTTAAAGTCCGGGATGATTAGATTGTTAATTATTTTTGCGTAATCAACTTTTTAATATTGTGTTTAAGGGCATGGTTTCAATTAGAAAATTGCTCAGCATCATCGAAAAACTCTAAATCAACAAATCGCAGAACGATAGAAGGCACGCGTAGCCTTTTACGGCTTTCTGAAAAACCGTACAAATTCGACGAGTTTTTATGTTTCGGTTTGCAATCGGAGCGGATCTCAGCCCCGACGGCACCGCGCCCCGTGGAGAAATAGCGCGACCAGCCTCTGCCGCGTTGCGCGAGGACAGCGCGGCCGAGGTTGGTTGCACTATTTCTTCACGGGGCGCAATGCCGTCAGGGCCGAGATCCGCTCCGATTGCAAACTGAAACTTAAAAATCCGGCGAATTTCAGTGGTTTTTCAGAAAGCTGTAAAATGCTGCGTGGGCCTTCTTTCGTTATGCAATTTGTTGAGTTGGTGTTTCTCGATGATGCTGAGCAATTTGCTAATGAAACCATGCCCTTAAACACAACATTTAAAGGTTAATTACGCAAGAATAATTAACAATTTAATTATCCCGGACTTTAATAATTTTCTCTAAATAGGCCCCTGGTCCAAGAAAAAAACGACACAAGCCTTTTTTGTTTTTTTTTTTTGCAACGCGTAGTTTTTGTAATATCCAATTTGTCCACTTTTTGGGAAACACCCTCTATATCCCGCGAGGGGTCTTTCGCCTGTTTGAAAGTTTTAATCCCAGAAGTAGCAGAATGTGATAAGAACGTGGGCATTTTACGCCAGTTCCTTTGAAAAAAAAAAATATATCTTTTTGCATAATAAATAAAGAGACGCCGTTTTAGTTAATTATTTTATTTATTTATATATTTATTTGACCCTGAGGGCGAAAAGCATTACAGAGAAGAGTGGGTTAAAGCAAAAAACATAAAAAGAAACACACAACAGCAAAACTGCAAGAGGTCTATGGCTGTGTGAAGCAATACATGTTAGTCAAGGCATTTCTAAAACTCTTACTGTCCACAATTTTGGTAACATTCATGGGAAGGTGATTCCAATATAAAGAGATGCTGGGAACAAAGGAATGATAATATGCGTTAGTCCTGCAGAAAGGAAAGCTAACTGTGAATTTATGATCATTCTGTGCTGATAGATGATGGGGTTGAGTTAGTAGCCTTTGTATGAGAAACGAATTATGATGATATAATACAAACTGCAGAGCAAAGGACAAGGACAAGTACAAGACGTGGACAGGAGATGCGCTGACAATACATGATGATACATATAGAACAAGCACAAGCTGGAAACTTTTCTCCGCAAAGAAAGATTTGGCAAGGATAAGTTGGTTTTAATTGCGGTTACGCTAGCGGTATGATGGTAATTAGAAGAAAAAAGCGGGAAGCACGATGTTAGACGGATTCCAATTCAGAAATGAGCGATTCAAGACCGGGGTTCCAGAGAGACGCAGAATATTCGAGCTTACTGCAAGCAAGGGCTTTGTAAAGAATGACTTTCAACGACGTAGGCGCGGGAAAAAAGTTTATTTTAAGGTTACCAGGCATGTGACTAGCATTGTCAACGGCATGTTCGACATGAGCTTTTCGGGATGAATCACAAGTTATCTGCACTCTCAGGTGCTTGTAGGATGGCACACAGTCAAGAGGAATGTTATCTACGGAATAAACTGGACGTGTTGTATTAAGACGAGACACACGCATGTATTTACATTTAGCAGTACTTAATTTCATGCACCACAATCTACACCATTCAGAGATAGTGTTAGCATCAGACTGAACGAGCGATATGTCAGTCATTGGTAATATCACGATAAATAACACAGTGTCCTGCGAAAAGGCGGGCAGATGAACATACATTGTTAGGTAACTCGTTACTATAGATAAGAAATGAAAGGGGCCCGAGAACACAGTCCTGGGGAACACCTAAAGTGACTGGCGATTGTTGGGAATCAACATCATTGACAGTTATTAACTGCCATTGATTTGTAAGCAACGAACGTAGGCATGAAACGACGTTAGGGTCTAAATTAATTTGATAAGCTTTTGTATAATGAGGGAGTGAGGAACCTTGTCGAAGGCTTTAGAAAAATCTGGGAAAGTACAGTCTACCAGGGAGCCGTGATCAAGAATGGAATGAAGGTCATGGGTAAAACACAAGAGCTGAGTCTCGCAAGAAAATTATTTCCGGAAGTCATGTCGAGCATGACAGAACTAAGAGTTAGACTCTAATATATTAACAAAGTGAGAGTATATGGCATGTTCAAGACTTTTGCAGGGTATGCTAGTGATTGAGATGGGACGATAGTTATTTGGAGACTATTTGTCACCTGATTTATGCAAAATAATTGCCCTCCCAATCTCCCAATCGTCGGGGATATGGCCAAGCTCCGAAGACTGCTAAAAAGTTTGGATAAAATAATTGCACTGTACATTTTCGTATTTTTCACACATTTAGAATTGATGTTGTCAATACCAAAAGACGACAACATTTTGAGAGTATCAATCACATTGGCTATGCCTTTAGTGTCAATTCAAATTGGATCCATTGGAAAATATGCATTGGTAGAAAATTCAGGTATAGAAGAAATCTGAGAAGAAGAGAACGCCAACACAAACATTTCGTTGAAGATACTTGCACATTCACTGCTAAGAATATCACCACCATCAGAATATCTGAGAGACATGGCACACAGATCCTTCTTATATACAGAGTTCCAGAGTTGTTTAGGATTATTAATTAGCATGCAGGATAAGGTAACATTAAAAAATACACCTTTGGCGTTCGTAATGGCTGTCTTACAAGCACTAGCTGAGGAGAGATAAACGTCCCAACACTGCTGGGTACTAAAACACTTTAGCAGATCGAAAAATGTATTTCTTCTTGTTAGACAATCGTTTAAGGAATTGATTAAACCATGTAGAATTGAAATTACAAGTAACGAATGTCAGTGGTAGGAAGGTGCTCATGAGAAAATCAACTTTGTATTTAAATAGATTCCCATTTTCTTCCAGGGAGCGATACGAAAATTGCTGTAATTAGCCATTTAGGAAAAGGCACAACTCACAAATAATTGATTTGAAGTCCGCTCTTTTATAATATCTAACGCGTTTCTTATTATAAAGAGCACGAGATACTGCAACCTTAAGTTTCAAATCAATAAAAGAGTGGTCACTCAAGCCAGGCAGGCAGGATATAGAAGAAACAATGTCGGGCACAGCAGAAAAAATAAGGCTTAGATTGTTTGATGTAGATGACGTGATTCTCATAGCTTGCGTAACAAGTTGCGAAAAATTGAAATGAAGACACATTAGTAAAAAGTCGTAACATTCCGTTCAAAAATCATTTGAAAATGGTCGTTCGCTCTACCGCACAATGCTGGGATAATTAAAGTCGCTCAGTAAAATTAGGAGAAACAGGGAAAAGGAACGGAAACTTTAATAATAGCATCATGTATATCTTGAACGAACTTAGAACTACTGTACGGGGGACAATAACAGGCTCCCAAAATCAACTCTGAGTGACGCAAGCGAATAAGAACAAACACAATTTTCAAATTGTTACTTATATCAACGAGAGATGATTCAAAGCAGTCCGACACAGCAATCAGACCCCCCCTCCCCCGCACTCTTGGCTTCTTTCATGTTGGTACACACTTAAATGCTTGCTACAATTAAAAAGTTCGCTGTTATCAACCTTTGCCGAAAACCTCATTTCAGTCAAAGCGATTATGTCGGCATCAGTGGAATCGAAAACAGAACATTAAATCGTTCCCTTTAGGAAAAATGCTACGAATATTAGCAAAGAGAAGATAAACTTGTTTTGGAAGCGATGACAAGTCACTTCCCCTACAAGTCGTAACTGCGGGGCGTTGGAAGCCAAATCAGCAACGTTGTTATCAACTGGGTTTTGTGAAACCTGAGTACTAGACGTATTTTCAAGCACACAAACGCTGTCGATTAGGGGATTGTAATTAAAACACTTGTCGTTCATAAAGAGCTTGTTATAGCGCAATCTAAATGCACTGTTTTGTGATTTTTTTATTTCAACAAGCTTGTCTCGTAGCGGGTGAAAAACATTTGCCGGCAGTTATGCTGCTAGGCTTCAGTTTAGCACTTGAAAATAAAATTTGCTAGCTCATTTTAAATTACGAGAATTTTACTATGATCGGTTTGAATGTATTGAATGAAAATGCGCCAAGCCTGTGTGCTCGTTCAATGCTGTCACAAGGAATGACCAGGTTGAGAGGAGTCGCTATAGCATTCAGCAGTTTGCCTTCTACTTGAGCCCAAGTTTCCGATTGAGCGTCATTCAAACCACAAAAAAGCAAATTATCCCGTCGAGACCAATCTTCTAGTTCTGCTCGATTAACCGTCAACGTGGAAATATCATTCAAAAGTCATGCAAACTTTTGGCGCGACGTAACTAAGTCTTGTTGGACGACATCGATGGCGGTGCTTCTAGTCTAGACAGCAGATAGTCTCTTATCGATTTCCGTAACTTTTTTAACGTATTCTTTACGTGATTTTTTTACGTATTTGATTAGGTTCGACTGTTCATTAACCATTTTTATCGTACGGGCATTAACAGCTTGTAAGAGAGTGAACATATCATTAAATTGTTTTAGTTGTGCCTCTGCCATGGAACCCGGTTCCTGAGACACCTGGGACGGCGTGGGGCCGGTGTTCAGCTCTGCGTCCTCAGACAGTAGGTTAAGTTGGCCGACCGCGTCAACACACTGCTCAAGCAAAGACAGCGAAATCCTCGAGCACGAAAACAACATCAAGCATGAATTGTTAGATTTATTTGCGTACAAAGAGGTGGAACAAGTACTAACCTCCACAAGTAAGAGCACGGTGTTAGCGAGCCACACCGCGTTGCTGTTCCCGTGGCCACTGAAGGAGCCGAGCAGACGCCAGCTGTAGATATCAGGAAAAGACAATGATGCATGTGTCGATGCAGTTGCCTTGCTTGGGAGAGGGAGGTTCTGGCAGAAACCGTCCGGTAGAAAACGCAAAGGTTCGATGATATTATAATCAAAGCTGTATCCATGCGTCGTTAAACACTGACTCTGGGAAAGCGAAAGAGTCGCACTAGCTCCGAGGAACTGGATGCATGCAATGACCTACACAAGCCAGCACACGCGCGACCTGCACAAGCAAGCACACGCTTTTAGTGAGCCGCATCGCTTTGCTGTTCCCGTGCCCACTTCATGGGCACTTCGTGGGCTTTCAAATGTATAAGCATTGCTGAAGCCTCTGAACCAATTTTATGTGCGGTGTTTGTTTATTCAAGCACTATACACGATAATCTTTTTTGTGTATCACATGTGCTACCTGGTAAATCCACATAGGATTCGACGGCCGCTTAAGACACCCCAAGAAGAACACTTCGGCGCATGTTTATGTCCTTTGAGTTTATTTGTTTCCATAAATTCGCCCCCAAGACATCCTAGGCTGGGAATTGCGTTAGATTTCTGGACCAATACGATTACCTTGATGTGATGATAACCAGTGAACTTCTTTGGAACCAATACAAACATGACATAGTTTGCAAAGCTAGAGGAGAACTGTTTACACGAAGGCGCACATTGAATTTCGCTGATATTAAAACGAAAAAGAAATGCATACCTGACTTTAGTATACGTCCTATACTTGAATACGCCAATACAGTTTGCCATCCACACACAGCAGATGGAATCAACATGTTTGAAAGTTTGCAAAAACTTGTTGGGTGCTTTATTTTTAATAAGTGTGGATATAATGTTTCCGCATCAGGTTTACTTGAACAAGCGAAAATTCAATCGTGTCAGATTAGAGCAAGAAGAAATAGTTCCGAATGTTGAAATGTTTTGTTAAAAAATATTTAATGTTAATAAGAAAATATACACAATATTTAAAAGAAATGGTCATCTATACTAAGCCCTCCAAGAGCTCTAAAACAATTCAGATTTAAGCATGATGTCTTTAAATATTCATTTTTCCCTTGGACCATTAACGGATGAGATTATTTAACAAATTAAATTGTTACCTTGCCATCAAATGAAGTTTTTGTAAACGCTATGAGAACTCTTGTATTAGGCTATCATTGAACTAACATATGTAACCACCCGCCAGAGTATTTAAAAAAATATGCGTGCCATTTGGTTACGACAGTGACAATGGTGGCTTAAGTTACAATGGGGGAAATGAATATGTAAGAGATGGTATAAGTCACCCTTCTGGTAATTTTTGTGTTTCAAGCAATGTGTATTCTGAGAAACAAATTAATGACAGCACCGACTCACAACGTGGCACAGGCTGTATTCACAGAATCGATAATAAACGCCCCTTCTGGACTGTCTATTTTTAACATTCGGTGAGGCTTCTACCATACCAGCGACAGTCGCTTCTTTTGTAATTTACTTTCTAAGGTTCATAACTGTGGCATCATCACATCTCCTTTGAAAGAACGAACTTGAACATCAACCAGCCAACTTAACATTCACTAACTGTAACATAAGCTACATTTAATCAATACATCGGCATTTGCTTGCTAATATTTCTTGTTCGCATACCCGGGTCGCAATGTATAAGTGAAGTTAAATTATTAGTTCTTATATCCCTGTGCCGATGGCAAGAAACGAATTTGAGAGTTGACTGAAAATTGCAAGCTCACTGAAAATTTCAATCCACAGAGGAAACATATAACGACAAAGCTTGACAAATTCGGACCTGGAGGATTTCAATTCTAGAAGACCATTACAGTAGACACTGCTGCCAGCTAAATGAGAAGCATGTCAGCCCCCATCAGTTTTAATAAAGCATTTCAGAGTCTCTTATTTATATTTATTTGCCATTTTATTTTGGGGTAGCAGGGACAAAAGGGGTATTAAAGCACCTGACCCAGGTTTTGTACCCTATACAGGTTTCAAGCGGGCGCAGCTCTTACAAAGAAAACACAGTATATATACAAATGAAACACGAGAACAAAACACAAACAATAACGAATATGTACATTTCTAACACAATGAAATTACTGGCAGAATTTCGACACAATATGTTTTTTATATGCTCGAAAATATAGTCCCTTATATTTTTTAAATGGATCTGCAAATCTTGATTTAGTATCTATATCGTGAATTTGTGGGTGCATATTTAAGGTTGTGTTATCTGCTGCTTCAATCTTTGTTCACCATAACTAGTACGTATTCGGCCTCTATCATATGCCTCTGTTATATCGCAGTTAACCATTGGTGGTTTACATGATTCACTGACACCACCTTGCCGAATGTGGGAAGTTGCCTGAGGTGTTCTCCGGGACAATGTGGGTTTATATGAAGTTGTTCACATGCTTATTTAGTGCAGCACAGGCTGCAGTGAAAGCTTTGCCCCATCATCATGGAATACTTTTTATATACACATCGTTACCAGTGTAGTTCAAACCGCTGCTACACGGCAAATATAAAACTGATTTATCGCTTAACGTGAGAAATTATAATTGTGTAATGGGCCGTAACGCACACAGTAGAACCGTTGGTATCCAATGTAAAATGGCAAAACAAAACGGCAATTATATACACGTTTATTTATGTGAATCTCGGGAAGCACCTCTAGCAAAAGCATAGCTCAATATTTGAAGGTAGACATCTTCGACAGACGTCTGTCTGGCTGGGAAGTGATAATGGAAAAATAATTGACTCCAACCAAAAATTAAACTCGGACCCAACGTTTCAAAACCAGTTCGGTTCCTTCGTCAGGGGCAATTGATCTTGTGCGTGGGAGCAGCCTCGTCTTCTTTGGTGTAATGAATATCTTCTAATCGCGCTTCCGCCTTGCCATCCAGTCTTTTTCTAATCACGTGTCGTAGTCCACTTACATAAACAGATGGTAAGGTGCCCATAAATCTGTTGATATTTCCTGGTGTATTTTGGATGTTGCCATGATTCAAGGTGATGTCATTTTCGAAGATTGGTGTCAACATCAAGAACGGAGGCGTGCGCGAAGTCTATCGGATGGTCAAAAGTACACAGTGCTCCGCAAGGGAACTGCGTTCTTGGTCGAATTTGCCTACATCGTTCTTGTGCTGGCGTAACCTTTCCATAAAGTTCTTGATATCGCCGATATAAGATGTAGGGCATTTTAAGCAGGGGATACGGTAAACAATTCCCGGTTAGAAGATATTCGTACCACCAAAGAAGACGAGGCTGCTCCCACGCACGAGATCAATCGCCCCTGAAGAAGGAACCGAACTGGTTTTGAAACGTTGGGTCCGAGTTTAATTTTTGGTTGGAGTCACTTAATTTTCCATTATCACTTCCCCACCAAACAGACGTCTGTCAAAGATGTTTACCTTCAAGTCTTTTTACCTCGATTACGGGCGGTCGACAGCTCAGCTTGCGAAACGGTATGTCAACGTTACTCGCAGAATCTCCGTCTTTAAAACGCACCTTGACTTTACGAAAACCTGCCGAGACATGCGCGTGATTCCGCAAAGCCTACGTCTTAAGCGTCTCGTCCACACTCAAGAGGGACACCGGATCGTGGCTCAAGCAGAACATCGTTTGCTCAACGCCCGAATTCATGAATGCCATAGCACCATAAAAAAAGGAACTGGAACTGTTTTTTCTACGTCGGAAGCTCGAACATCAAATTCCAGACGTACTACCACCTCTGCAGTTGTTTGCTGGGCACGTCGCCACCACTGCCGAAAAGAAGCAACATTCTGTCCCAGCAGAGGAAGCTTTCGATTCTATCAAGGTCAAGCACGACAAACAAAAGCAGCGACACCACCGCTTTTGTAATTAATCTTTCATCTAGACGACTTTCTGACTGCGAGACGGACGTTTTGGTGAAAGGTCACAATTTCAACACGACCTCTGCCGAAAATGGTCGCAGCTGTAGAAGACGGAATCTCCCACCTGGATCCTAACGTTCGTGAAGGAGTCCGACTTAAGGCAATAGGTAATCTGTCCAGACTCAGTTCTCGACCTCATCATAACCTGCCTAAAGAAGAAAGCAAAGCGCTGTGGGAGCTCGT
This sequence comes from Ixodes ricinus, assembly GCA_037355805.1. Taxonomy (NCBI): domain Eukaryota; kingdom Metazoa; phylum Arthropoda; class Arachnida; order Ixodida; family Ixodidae; genus Ixodes; species Ixodes ricinus. The sequence continues at coordinate 14,164 of JAZHYW010024536.1, read as the reverse complement.
GGCGGATACCACTATCGTAATTCTGCCTGCGGACAAGGACAATTCGACAGTGGTCCTAGATCGGGAAGCTTACGAGCATAAGGTCGGAGACCTCCTTGACAGTCCTGCTGATGAAAAGCTAAAGAAAGATCCGACCCGCCAAGTCCAAGACGGCCTGAACAAGACTTTGGCAGATATTTTCAGGAACCACCCCGATTCAAAAGGGCTCTACATTCAGCTCATATGCAGGGATGGCTCTGCACCGGGCTTCTATGGATTGCCCATGATTCATAAGATCAACGTTCTTCTGCGACCCATTTTAGATGTCACCACCTCTCCGCTCCGGGCCATGTCAAACTACTTACACCGGAATAGTTCGCCTCTCACTGGAACAACATCCACCTATGTCCTCAATGCTGGTGACTTCGTTGAACGCATGTCGGAAGTGAAGGTCAACAGGGAACACAGCATGGTGTCGTTCGATTTCATGTCCCTCTTTACCAGCGTTCCAGTACACCTGGCAGTCTCCACAGCCAGAGCGGTTCTCTAATCATATTCCGAACTCAGCACCAGAACCAGCCTCAGCGTGGGCGAGCTGTGCCGCCTTCTTGATTTTTGCCTCCGCAGCACCTACTTTTGCTTTAAAGGGGACTTTTACAAACAAACCAGCGGAACTGCGATGGGTGCGTCCATATCTGTCACCACTGAAAATTTGGCAATGGAAAGCATCGAACAAAGAGTGCTACAGTCCTTTACCAAGAGACCTGAGGTGTTCATGCGTTATGTGGACGACTGTTTTTGTATATTGAAAACATCAGAAGTTGATAAGTTCCTGGCTCACCTCAACTCCATCGAGCCCGACATCCAGTCCACCGTGGAACGGGAAAAAGACATCACTTTACCATTCCTTGACGTACTGGTCAAAAGGCAAGGGGAGGAGATGAAGTTTTCGGTATACAAGAAGCCCACTCACACCGGACGCTACCTTAATTTTAAGTCGAACCATCCAACGAGTCACGAGGCATCAGTCGTTGCAACACTCATGTCCAGGGCGGCTGTTTTCTGTTCTTCAGAAACTGACAGAAAACGCGAGGAGCAGAGTGTGATCGCTGATCTGAGAAAGAACGGCTACCCTACAAGCTTCATCCGACAAGTCACCAAACGTACGGTTCACGCTCGCCAAAACCCACAACCAAAGGGAGCTGCGCCGCATCGCCCGATCACGCGCATCAGCGTTCCCTACGTTCAAGGTACTAGCGAAGCACTATCACGGGTGTTCGCAAAACAAGGCAGTCACGTGGCTCACAAACCGGTATCCACGCTTGGACGTTTCATGCCAAGACCAAAAGATCGCCCCCGAAGGAAAAAGCACCGGGAATTGCTTACCGGATCCCCTGCTTAAAATGTCCTGCATCTTATATCGGCGAAACAAAGAATTTTATGGAAAGGTTACGCCAGCACAAGAACGATGTACACGAATTCGACCGAGAACGCAGTGTTCTTGCGGAGCACTGTGACACTTTTGACCATCCGATAGACTTCGCGCACGCGTCCGTTCTTGATGTTGAAACCAATCTCCGAAAAAAGGCATCGCCTTGAATCATGGCACATCCAAAATACACCAGGAAATACCAACAGATATATGGGTACCTTACCATCTGTTTATGTAAGTGGACTACGACACGTGATTAGAAAAAGACTGGATGGCAAGGCGGAAGCGCGATTAGAAGATATTCGTACCACTAAAGAAGACGAGGCTGCTCCCACGCACGAGATCAATCGCCCCTAAAGGAGGAACCGAACTGGTTTTGAAACGTTGGGTCCGAGTTTAATTTTTGGTTGGAACCAATTATTTTTCCATAGCTCAATATTTATTTCTTGTGCTTCAACAGGGCTGGCAGCTACGAAAATGCCGGTATCTTTGGTACAATCTGCAGATAGAGTTGATCATTTTGTGTCAGGTATCGTTTACGAAAAAATTAAGTATCCGAGAATCGTTATCGAAGATTCATCTTGAAAGTATTGTGTGTCTTCAAATGTTTTATTTTCTTTTTATTTTCAAGAAAAAATTAGTCATCACTAGCCTGGTGGTTCGTAATATAATTCTTGAATAACAAAAGTGCATATTGAAAGATCAAGTAAAAATTACAGTGTCGTTATTATTTGTATTTAGTAGTGTTTTAAACAATAATAAATACAAATGCTTTCTTCCTATGTTAACCAGGTTCCACCCGAAATGTTTAAATGGATCGAATGTTCTACAATATATTTTATGAATCCATTGAAAGTTTGCACCTGACTTTTCTAGTGTCCTGTTCTGTCGCTGAATTCTAAGGGGATGTAAGGACCTTGCCAAGCAACAAAAGCAGCTTTTTCTCTACTTCTCTTGCTTCCCTTTTGATGGAAATAAACTTGAAACCGGCAATCACCTATTTCCTTTGCTTTCTGCTCAACTCTCGCATTGCCGCGAAGGTAAAAAAAAACACTGAACATATCGATGGGAATGTGCCGACTGAATGAATGATTAAGTTCAATCTTTTTGATTATGCTTCGTTCATTTTTGTTAAATTTCTTTGTGATGCTCCTTTCCGCAAGCCTCCAAATAATAGTATTTTCCATTTCTGCAATGCAGTGCGCGAACCAGCTTTTGTACTCCTGTCAGGAGAGATAAAGGTGTGCATGTTCGGCGTCAACGTCCCGCAAAGAGGATGAATACGGCAGAGACCAGTCCGTTTGTGAAGCCTTCGTAAAATGGAACTCCTGAAAACGGCTGCCTGTCTCATGGAATGCCATTTCTCGGAATCCACCTTTGTATGTTAGGGGAATAATTGAATCGCTAACACTGTACTGTCCGTGCACATTTATCGCCGGGATAATACGATAATAGAATTCCAGTGCGCTAACAAAAAGAAAGTTCTCGAATGTGCTATCTCATTGTTTTTAGGGGCGAAGCTCCTTAAAGGCTAGCCATGTCCTTCCGTCCGTCCGTCCGTCCATCTGTCTGGAGTCCAGTAATCGTGCTCCTGCTCGTGTGCTCACGTGCACATGTAAAGCACAAAAAAGATAAAAAAGATGAAAAAAAAATATGTTTGCGCAGTCGACAGGATTCGAACCTGTGCGGGGAGACCCCACAGGATTTCTAGTCCAACGATTTAACCACTCGCCGAGAGGCTCTGAGATGTTGTAGTAAGTCAAGATCTGAGGAAATGCCATTGATTAAACGTTGCATGTAGCCGCTCTACGTCTATACGGGAGAGGGCGCTGCGGTCAAATGCGTATATAATCGCGTTAAACTTTGCATGCATTGGCCCAACGTTTATAGACGAGAGGGCGCTGCGGTCAAATGCTCAAATGCGTATATAACCACGTTCCATACCACACATTCTCCTTCTGACATGAATGAAAACGAACGAAAGGCTCGGCATGCTGCGGCTCAGCGTCTTTGCAGACAGGCACCACCAGAGCTTCGCCCCAATCAACATTATTCACCACGTGGCGATGCGGTCAATTTTTTCTCAAATTTCGCGGTCGGCATGCCGCCAAAAAGCCTGCAAATACAAATTTTTGTTTTATTGCTTTGCTTGGCAAAGTTGTTTTTCAAAATTTTTGCTTCGTGCATGTTTTTGTTTTGTGGTTTTTTCCATAAACTTGGGGACCGTTTTTGTTGAGACTCGGGTATTCTCGTATTTCTTGTGCTCTTATATTGGATATGGGCAGAACTCGCTGACGGAATATTTTTGTCCGTATAGTGCCTTTAGAAATGGCAGACTCATTACTGTAATTAAATAGTGTAATTATAATACATTTTGCTATAATGAGTAATGTAATGCATTACGCTTCTATGCTGGAAATTTATGAATGAAATATGTTACTTTCAGGCAGTAATTTTGAGGACATTGCTCACTGCTTTCGTAATTATTTTTTTCCGAGGCCCATTGGAGCATAAGATGAGTATAAAACATCTGGCGTGGGAGACGGGAACGAGACAAACACAAAAAGGCGGAGTCGAAAGGCGAAGCGGATAGAGCAAAGTTTTCGAAGTGAAGACATATCTGGAAGGCCTTGGTTCACGAAAGCCGGGCACGATATGAATTTACGGCGCCACGTCATCGGGGACTTCTCAGGCTAAAATTTCAAGGGCACGCCATTAAAAAGGCTAACAGATTTCTAAAACCCGAGACCAGACGTCAGAAATTAATTTTAATTCGATATTCAACGATCCTAAAATTTTTGAGAGTAGCCTTGTTCTCGGCAGGTAAAGCTGATTTTTTTTTATACTCCGTCCACCGCTAAGCGGACAGAGCGGTGGAAGCTCTGCGGTTGTTTGACCAGTCGTGCTTCGATGTTTTGCTACTTGATCACGCCTCCACCAATACCCACGCGTAGAAAGCGAACTGGCTTGACGAAATTGAGGCGATGACTGGTCTGGCAAGCGCATGGCTAACACCGCGCTCAGCTTAAAATGTTAGCAAACAGGTACTGTGCGAAGCAGCCTACTCTAGCTTTGCCCAGAATATGCCTATGTGCCTTTTCTTCTGCCTTCAGCATGGGGAGTAGTTTCGGGGAAATGCAAAGCCGCAAATATGCAGCGGGTTCGTTGGAAAGGGCAAATTTCAAGAGGTACCTGCCACAACCTTTGTTCGCTAGCGACGTTCCTCACTTCCTCCCCCCCTCCCCCCATCCAGGAAAAAAAAGACCATGTTTTTTTAAGTGGTAAAGCGCGATTATTCTCGCTCTTTTGGTGTTTTGGAACAATACTCCCTAATAAAAAGGTCCGAAAACTAAGGCGCTGACGAGTGCTCTTGACAGAAAAAGAGTAGACTGTTCGAGTCAAAAGAAATACATTTTAGACATTTTCTCAACCCTACTCAAATCGTGTTAAAAACACATAGGGAGCAGTACAGCAGATCTCACCACAGTCGCTACGACTTCGTGTGAGAAAAAGCTGGCATGATCCGAACAATCGAAGTGGGCGACTTCTCCAAAATTGGGTGAGTGGAATAACATGAGCCATTTGACCGATTAACTTTACGTATGAATGAACAGCAAAACTGTTTTCGTTCTTATCTAAAATAAGGTGCTCAAAATGTTTAACTCTTCCGTCGTCATAGGCACGAATTACTACCTGAAGGAATTAAAAAGTAATTTTGAAGTATTTTAGCTTTTCTACCAAATTTGATTGTAATGAAGTGTAATTAGTCTAAATCCACGATATTTTTGTGGTGTAATTTAGGTATACTCGAATATTTTTGAGGAAAGTTAGGAGTAATGTGATTTGATTATTAAAAATAATCATTTTGCCGTCTTTGAATGCCTTTATATTCGCATATTTAACGACGCCTAGCTATCCTCGTTTGACAATACACCGTTTCACACCACTTCCGAGCGCAGCGGATGCTACGAACCATCGGAGCCAATCCAAGTTCGTCGAAGTGTCATATGACCTTGGGCAGGAGGCACAGCCACGCGCGGAAAGCGGCCACGTCCACAGAGCGGGATTGGCTGGGATAGCTCGCAGCGTCCGCTGCGTCCTGACGTAAGGTGAAACGGAGTAGGGTGGAATCGGTAACCGAGACTTTAAACTCACCGCAGCTCGGAGGTTGTGGAATCAAAAGCCCGCGCCGCAGAACACAGAGATACTGGGTCCAATCCCCACCTCTATCCGTTTCGACCTGAACGAGCATCGTACCGGCGTACGGTCGTGTATCACTACAGTGCGGCGATACACTTTGAAGGCTCCAGGGTAGCGGTTGTACGGCACTGGCTAAATTTCCTATCTACAGCTGAGTGACGAGTCGCCCACTGAGAAGGACAAACTGTCGGCTGTCTAAAAATATATACAACACAATACACTTATTGTTTGTACTATGAAAAACTCTGCGGCAAACTGTACTTCACTTCGCATGATACTCCGTTTCAGTCGAGGTCCGAGAAAAGCCGACGGTACATACCTTTGCAAAAATCGCCTTCTGCGCGCTTCCATCTTGTCTGCTGGGCCTTCTGAACCTGCACTGCTGATCTGCTGAGTGGTAAATCGGACGCTGCGCATGCGTCCACAGCTCAGTGACTCAGCATTTTTCGCCAGGCTGATAAGCGATGCAAAGGTCTATGCGGAGCGCAAGTTCGTCTGCTTCTTTGCAGAGGTCGTGGTGAAGTTAAAACGCCGAGCTTTGATTGGTTCTGAGTGAAGGTTAGTAGCCATACCTCAAGGCATTTAGCTTTGAGGTCGACTCACTATTCTACTATCAGAGCCAATCAGAACTCGGTGTCTTTCTCACGTCACCACAAGTCCTGCAAAAGAAGCAGTCGACTTGCTCTCCGCATAGGATCCGATCGAGCCAATCTCACAGTGCCTAAAGTGAATCGTTTCGGCGCTCCAAACATCTGGCCGTTTGCCATCGCCGGCTATACGAATCGCGCGAGCAAAATATTTAAGGCTCGTTTGCACAGTGGCGTTTGACTGCGTTTGGGTTCTCGAAGACTGCTCGCGTCGAGCTGTTGCTATGGCGACCCTTACGAGGACCCATTGGAGAGGCGCTCCGCTGCACGACGCGACGCCGCGCAACGCGGTCGACGCAAAAGGTGTGAGCCAGCCTTTATTCTGCCGCCTAGCGTGTGTCACAGCGGCAGCAGGTCGCTGCTCGCGTAATTTGCTATCCATTGTGGCGCCCTTTGTCGTCTCTGCGTCGCCTTCCGGGCACGATTCTCAGGATTTCCACGCCATTTTCGCATTCGCTCTCAATTTCGCTCCCGTGCCTCATACATGCACCTCGTCAATGGTGAGCTTCCTCACCGCGCCGTAACGGTGTTTCGCGTTCTTCGGACGCGCGCTCCGGACATTCTGAGGTCTAGCCACAGGGCTGTAATCTTGTCTGATGGTGTTGCAGATTGCCTGGCACAACGGAGTGTCCGGAAGCAAAAAATTGAGCAGTCCTGCGTGATTCCACAGTACAGTCACACAGATATCTGCGACGAAAGCCCCTTGATGCGTAAGGGTTTGCAAGAAGCGTCAAAAGCGCCAATGAACGAAAGAAAAAATGGCGGCAATGCACTGACATGAGCAAGGGCTTTCGAACAAATGGTGACGGTGCACTCGATCGTGGCACGTGTCTTGCGCTTTCCCACAACAATGGTTTGCCTTACTTATTAAACACGAGAAGCATGACGTTTATCCAGGGACTTTAGCTGCGACAAGTCACTGTGAAGTCGCTGCTCATTGGCGTCGTGTAACGCAACGTGGGGTGCTAAAACAAAAGCATTTGGAACAAAATAATAGTCACCTGATTTGTAGCGGACGACAGCGAAACCGTGACCAAACGACGTGAACATCTGGTTAATACTCTTCGTTCGACTTAACTGCACTCCCTGCACCGGTGCAGAAAAGTGTAGGGCGGTGTAATTCCCGTCGTATCTTATTACATATAGAGTATGTACACCACTTCACACTTTTGTAAACCGCTGTAGGAGGTGCAGGTAAATCGAACGAAGCTTATATTAGACCTCGCGCGTGCTGGCCGGCGTTCGGCAGGCGCTTTCTGCTCGTGCCTATCAACGCCTCCACATTGGTGCCTCCTCCAGAGACGGAGTCGCACCTCTCTGATCGGTTGCGCACGCTTGTTTCTTGTTTTTTTCCGGAGCGCGTGAAAGCGTGTCTCCCGGCACGAGTTCTTGGCATTGATGGTGTTACGATGTCATTCTTTTAGCTGCTATATGTTTTACAGCGAAGCTGTTTCTGGCTAGGTTCTGGCAGGTCGCCTCTGGGGTCACACCGAGCGTAGACCAACAATTTTGTACAGTTAATGCTGCAGACGCCGGCGCCGCACACGCAGGCCTTCCCCGTATAAAAGATTTCAGGGAAAAAACAGAATAAAGCGTTGACGAAATAACGTGCCAGATGCCATTTGTTTTGGTCTTTTCCTTTAGAATAGTTACTGTTGCAGACGCCGGCGCGGCACGCTCACGTCTTCCCGATATAAAAGATGCAACGTAAATCACCAAAATAAAGCGTTAACCAACGCGCGTGCCAGATGCCGTTTGTTTTAGGGTTTTCCTTTAGAATAGGTACTGTTGCAGACGTTGACGCGGCATGCTCACGTCTTCCCAGTATAAAAGATTCGATATTTTGTGGAGATCTTACCAAAGTTTCGTGGAGAACTTGCCCCTGATGTCCGACGAAAGCAAATGGTGCCGACACTTACCCGAAACGGAGTGCCTTCAACACACTCGGTACTTGTCGACGTGTTCGTGGAGGTCTTTGCGGCTAACGCGCGCAAGCCATTCGCGTTTCCTTCTCACGGAAAACAACCATGCTTTCTCGCACTCGTGCGTTCAGACTCTGTGGATCTTGAAGAAAAGTCCACAAATTTGCCCTCCTCTTTTCTTCTTATTTGATTGCGGCTTGATGCGGCAGTTGACCATCACGCACGACACAAAACTGGCTATGCAAATTCCGGTTTTATTGAAACTATAGAAAGATTCGTGGCCTAGTGCCGCTGGACCTAGTGCGGCCGCTCGGGCGCGGCAGCCGCCGCTGTCTGCTCTCGGACTCATAGATGGCGATGTACCCAGAATGCACCGCGCGCAACCCGCACATAAGCCGTAGGTAAAGGGTGGCCAAACTGTGGCTCATGAGCCACATGCGGCTCTTCGCGGGCCAAGTGCGGCTCGCGGCTCCCTGATAAGCGTGCCCAGTTTTCTCTTTTGTGTTTTCAAGGGGAAAATAGTTCTTCAGTAAAAAAAGAAAGCCCAGAATCCTGGCAGCCTTATACTCCACTCTGTACATACAGTTGAACTGCTTTTTAACATATAGAGATGTCTAGTGACCCTATATTTTTGCATTGTTCATGGGAGAATTTCGAACTGTATATGCATCACGGGCATCAGGGGCAGAGGCTGCCTATTCTCCTGCCTGGTGTTTGTTGTTGTAGTCGAAGAACATGCGCGTCACCTCTGGAAAGGACTGTTTCCCACCATACCGTTTCTTGTTAAACTCCCCCTCACTCCTTTTTTATCTGAGGCTCTCTGAACTTTTTTTTGTCTGCGGCTTTAACCTTATGTCACTCTGGCCACCCCTGCCGTAGGTGAACACTGCCTATAGTCATTGCATTTCGCAATGACTACAGGGAGTGATGCCGCCATCTGACTGGCTACCCCATTCAAAAAACTTTTTTGCCGGAGTTTTATTTTCAGTAAAAATTATTTTTACTGGATTATAAATCTGTTTTTACTTCTGGTAGAGCCGAAGTTTACTGTAATGTCACAGGATTTTTTACCGTAATGTCACCAGAATTTTTATTAGAATCTCATTCCCAGTAAAAATCCATTTTACTGTATTATGGGACTCGTTTCACTTCCAGTAAAGCCGGAAAACACCGGAATTGCCGCAATTCACCAAAACTTACCGTCTTGTTTTTTTGTTTTGTTTTTTTGCACGTCAGCGGAAGGCATTTAGGAAGAAGCCTGTGAACTGTGGGTGGTGTATGTTTACCGGATGCCAACGATTCGGTAACAAATAAGACGTGGTAAGTTCATATAGGCCTGAAGGTTCCATGTCTTTATTTCACAGGGCCGATAACAGTGAAACAATTTGCACAGCAGTAGACAAAAGCAATCAGACGAAATTGAAACAACAGAGTTCTTTGTCGCAAAAAATATATCTTTCAAGGTGCTCACAATGCCGCTGGGTAAATTCCTAGATGTACGGTAGTTGATCTAATAAAAACAAGCAGGTGCACCAGACAGACACACACACACGCTGCCAGTATCACGTTTAGCGAAAACAACGAACGCGCACCAATATCCGCCGCCGTTGAAAATATATCGTGGGCACAGTCCCGGTTTGTCACTGATGCCGTCACCCCGGGTGCACCACGCAGACACATACACACTGTTCCCTACTGAAAAACCCCATATGAAGTTATACCGGATCGTAGCGGTCCATATCGGTCCGATATATTTAGACCGGAGGCCCGGTAGCACCAAACCGGCGGCCCGGATTAGTTATACAGGGACCGTATACACCTTTTCCGCTTACTCTCTCCCGCAACCGCCAAGTAGGCATATCCGGTATGGGCGACGAAAAATTATCAGAACGTTTCAACCTGCAAATAGTAAAAAAATAGAAGGGAGGCAAAACGAGAATGTGTGACGGTTACGTTTATGTCCTAAATGCTTTCTATTGGCGTGGCGACGGCAAAACAATGTTTTCGCCCATACTGGAAGTGACGACAATTCAAGATGGCGGCGCCCTTGCGGAAAAGGTCTATACGTTGTCCGGAGACCCGGTGACGTGATAACGGTGGCCCGGAGTGTTTCACCGGAACCGGTTTACTTAGCCCGGAGCCCCGGTAGCTTGATAGCGGTGGCCCTATCTGGTGCACCGGACTGTGGCTCCGGTCGTACCGGGCATTACCGGAACTCCAGGAAACCAAAGCGGTCGCCCGGTTTGCTACACCGGTGAACCAGATCGTCACAGCGGTCACCCGGTAACTCTACCGATAAGCGGGAAAGCTGTGGAGGTTTATCAGTTCATCATACCGGCGAAGACGCATAACTAAAGCGATAAGGCCGGTGGCTTGAGAAAAACGAAAATGTTTTATTACACCTGATTTTGACGAATTTGAGGCAAATAAGGAACAAGAAAATAAAAATATCTACATAAAAGCGCACCATGGTATAAAAATGTCTGCAATTGTAGTTTCTGTATAAAACAAAAGTAAAAGGATATATATCATAAGTAAAAACAGGGAATATTCACAAATCTTTAAAAAGAGCCCTAAAAAAACAGTATGATTACAGAATGAAAAGTAAACCTGGAATTAAAAAAGGGTTTGCATAAACCAGGACACGTACCAGATGTCCAAAAAAACGGTTTAACAGTCTTGGTTTATACCGTGAAATATACCTGGACAGAAAACAAACGCTTTGCATAAACCAGCCTGCAACCAAAGCCCCGCTGAACCCCCATGCACCTGCGGAAAGAGAGCCCCATACCATTTAGTTGAGCGATGCTTCGTCGAAAACATTAGTTGTTTTTTTCAGTGCTAATCATAAAAAAGAAATGAAAATATCATACCTCGACAAAACAAAATGTTCGAAAAAAAAAAAAAAAACAAGTCCCCATAGGGAATCGAACCCGCGACCGCGGCGTATAAGTCAGAGGCGTTACCACTGTGCTACAACTTTTACTTATTTAGTATTTATTACTATGCTACAACTACGAGATTACGTTTTGACAGTGTCATACGAGAACCAAAAAGCATAATGAGAAAGAAAAGGGACAGGACACAAAGTAGAAGGACACAGGACATACGCTGTCCTTCTACTTTGTGTCCTGTCCCTTTTGCGCTGTTTCTTATTATGTCGTTCAACCAACCAGCCCAGCAAGGTATGCTGTTACAACCAAAAAGCATTCGCCCCGAAGACTGAGGTTTTCAGAGCAACTGATCGTAGTAATCGCATTCCAAAGACGCCACGCTGTCGTAACTTGTTTTTCACCAGCTAGGTCCGGTAGGGACGTGGCCAGGACTGGGGGATCCGTCGCCGGAAACGTAAAGGAACCAAGCAAACAACGTCAGGCTCGCGGACGTGGTTCGTGGGTGCCGACGACGTCCGCGCCACGGTCCAAACAGCCCTAATGGGGGCCTTGCTTCCAAGAAGACGGGATATTCTTTCCGGCGGGCACACAATACTTAGACAGCATGCTTGCGGCTGATGCGGATCGCAGGAGGTGGTTAACAGGACAACCAATGCACAGCAAATAGGTCGAGCACGGCACATCGGACAACGATGGTCGCCGCCATGTTAAAATAAAACGAAGCTAAGTCGGCCAAGCTTGTCTAGTACACAATACACTTTAACATGCTGTAATGCAAATAATTACATAAATGTTAAAATGGTTTATTTTTACATCTGAAAGTTCATATGTAAGTCGACTAAAACAAGCACATTCACGTTGCGTCAAATGAGTTTCGTCGGAACAACTGTGGTCGAACCAACGAATAGCGCCGCATCGCCGTCGCCATCGTAACAAACTCAAGAACAAAGCGAGTGAAAAACTTCATCGAATACCGCTCTTTTGAAAAAAGTGCCCCAGCTGCCGGCGTGCCCATGCAGCTAATTATGGATTTGAGTCTAATGGGTGAGTGCTCGTCCATTCGTTTTACTTTTTCAGTCCTTTCTTTTCGGAGCGTTTATGACGTGTTCTTGTGTGTGCAGGCAGCGTGAAAGCAAACGTGTGCGGCTCCTTGTCGCACACGTGCTTTGTGAATTGGATGACTCTCGAGGTTTTGCCAAGGGAGTCCAGTAACCGACCTGTCACTGAGCGAGCAGTCCGATTGTAGGAACGCACCACCCAGAGGCAAACGTACCACCGAAGGCGTGGGAAGGGGGAAGGCGGACTTGGTAAGTGTATCAGGGAGCTTTATCTCGTGGATCGGTGGACAAGGCTTGAGTGGTACAAATCGGGTGGCGGTGTGTTTTACGGAACCTGTGACTGCTAGGTACCCGTTACGTGCTAGCGCTAGTATTTGCACCCCGTTTGCTTTCACTGCGGGTATTCGGATTCAAGTTCGATTTTCGTTCTCGGAAACTACTCAAAATATTGCGTGCCGTGCGCCTTTAGAAGTGGGGTCTGTATTGATACGTTGCTTGCGAAGAGTATAAAGAATTCTTTTTTAACTGGGGCACGTACTTTTTATATAAAATGCTGTATATGTTTGGCTTATGTGTTAGCCCTCTGGCAGTACTTTATTGTGAAGGTAGGGGAAAAATTTAACGCCACTGAATAGTTAGAAAGAAAACAGAAAACAATGTGTTTCGAACAACTATCTTGAAGAGACCATGAACGAATTTTCCAACTACTTCCTCCTCAGCTTTCCTCCTCAGTTCCTAAGCAAAATGAAAAATCATGTGGTCGTATTTCAGTGGAACCCAAAGTTCTCCCAGCAGTCTGAGAGTCGGCACGGACAAAGCCCTTGATAAAATTCACGCTTCACTTTTTCCCAACCTCCAACAACCATAAAGCGGGCGATGAGACAAGTGATAGCGACCCTTTTCGTTATCACTCGGTCATCCACGCAACGAGGCAAACCGCATGAAAGCGACTGGGAGCAAGCAATCAAGGCGATGAGCGACGTTTTCTAGAAATCCAAAAACCAAGCGGCGAAACGAGCGACAATGGGAAACCTCCGTCGCTCTTCTCGTCGCTCGCTAAATCACTTGCATGCGGTTCAGCCTTAATTCTGTGAACGCGAGAGGCGCATGCCACAAGTGAGTGCTGTGCTGCCACTCACTTCCAAGTGCGTCTCGTTTCAAGGCTACACTGCCATTTGTTTCCAAGTGCTGCACAGGCCTTGTGCGCTGGCACTTTAACGCCACTTACTAAACTAACACAAACGTATCAGGGGGTTAGGCGCAATCAGCCATCTGGTGTGTTTACCGCACCATTCTTTTTCAGGTAGGCGTGCATTCAGAAGAAAATTTCGGATAAACCTGAGTTCCATAAAACCAATTCGGGTTTTGAAAATTGGGAAATATTGCCGCACGCGCAGCTGGCCTAGTTGACAGTGCTTCCGTGTCCTAACGGTTTCCGTGCTTGCCTCCCACACAAAAACCGAGGTTTGATGCCTGGCCGCTGATACACCTTTTTGTTGTTTCTGTAATGTCGCATTCTCGTAAATTCGAGAACCCTGTTGCTTATTTGATGTTAGAATGTTCTACGCCGATTGTTCCAGAAGCCCACGCGTCTACATAAGAGGCTCCGCGTGGCGAGCCTGAGTCAGTCTTGCCCCAGCGTTTGATCGTGCTGTTTCACCGACATCGACGCCTGCGACGCTAAGCTTCTTCTATTTTTTTGAGCACAAGTTCACCCCATTAAACGTTTAGTTCCTCAGTTATTTGCCGCCTCATCATTTGTCATTCGTGACAATATTGGGGCTTATTCGAAAGTGAAGGCCTGCCCATAATGCATTTGATATTCTTGAACAGTGTCCACCGCATTACTGCAACTGGTTAAGAAAGCGCAGTTTTTTCATGTAACTCAGAATCTACAATCGTATATCCAGAAAATAATCACTAGGCTAATAACGAGACTCTTTAATTTTGGCAAGCCTCCATGGTATGCATAGTTTACAGGAAGATTCCTGGTTCGATAATCCAGTTTGAATGTTACCGTGATAAAATGCAT